>DWPT01003148.1:0-14888 GCA_018251895.1 Agathymus mariae mariae | reverse complement strand
CTCGAAACAAATGCTCATTAATATTTTTTTTATTATTTACACTTAGTTAATAAAAAAATTTAAAGGATTTGACGCAATGAGACTTGACTCATACACGTAATCATAATTACTAGAGATTAATTATTTACTAATTTAGAATTAAACACATTCTTATTAATGTCGTTTTAAATGTATTGTTTCTGATTTGTAATTGTTGTCTAAAGATTTTTATGCCTTCAAACAATAAATTGAAATTCCTTGCCGAGCAAAGCTCTTTTGTAAATTAACTGTACTTAATTATAGAAATATATGTTTATTTATTTGTAACGTTAATTGTTTTTGGTAATTGTAAATAAAACGCTTCGCCAAAGATAAATAGATTACTCGTATAAATAAATAGTTAATGTAGATAATAAGTTAAATACATTTAAATTATGTAAGGAATTGTAATTATTAGGGAATTCGAATTCCAACATGTAATTATAGTTATATTTAAATTTTATTATTATTCTATCTAGACTATAATACCACGCACAAATGTTTGGAAATTTTTTAATTCATTAATTATTTTTTTTGGAGTATTTAGAATTAGTTCAGCTTGAATACTACAGTTACACAATTTGAAACTAACAAAACAGCATGCGGTCCTCTTGCAGTTAATTGAACGCTGCAATCTGTATAAGCAGTCTCAAACAAAGGCCGGTCACAGCTGTATATTTCTACTTTTGAAGGCTAACATGGAACCGTATTCGTTTTATTTTCTACATTTTAAATTAATAGTTTGTTATATTCAAGCTGAACAAAAATCGTGCATATCGAGCGAAATTGCATATCCTCTATTATTCAAAATTTATAAATATCATATAACATGTACCCGGTGTACATTTTCATACATTAAGCTCGCAACAGACGACAATATCTCGGGTGTGACGTGATCGGGTTGCTTTTGTTATTAAAAAGACGTGATTACAGTATGCGTATTTTTTTTAAATTAGAATTTATGCCCTCAAAGTAGTTATCTATATGTAACTAAATTTTGGACAAAAACGTATACTGAAATTTGGTCGATTAATGATTTATTAAGAGCAATTCCTGAGCAGAACGGACGTTGACATCATGACGATGACGCCATTTCTCCCTGTTGGATATCAAATTCTTATGCTCTCCACTTTGTTGTGCACCGTAAGGTAGCCTGTAAAATTTTAATTTCTTCTCATTTCATTATGCAAGTGTAATAATTCATCGGTCGCGACCATAATTCGTAAATCTGGAACGTTCGCTCCATCAGTAGACTGAAATTATCCGTTTCTGTTTGTGATGTGTTTTTCACCTGATATATTCCTGTAGTGAATTTAGGAGGCTCTTAAACGTCGTTGTACAGTTTACCAGTGTAAGTTAGAGAGTCGAGAGTGCGCCTGCGCATTAGGGTATTTGTTGTTTTTGGTGGTGATATTGAAAAATGAATTTTAATATTAACTCTTATCCCAGAACTAATTTCTTTTTTTATACTTAATGCAGTGTGGAATAAGTGAATATTGTATACGTAGAACCTATTTATTTATATAGCTAGTAACCGTTACCAAAGTAACAAACAACGCGAGCGTCCGGCATGCGGTTTACCGGATACTATCGTCTGTTGTACCTTTTAACTTGTCCTCTACAGAACAAAATAAATAAAATGATTCGTCATATCAAATTCGTTTTTTATTGTTTAACAAATTATTTATGTTCAGCACAGTGGTTAACTTAATAATTCTCTATAAATCCCGCCAACTTGCAATTCGATAAGGTTTTTAAAGCTAGTTCAGTCATAATTTCAGAAGTTTATATGTAATGTTTTAATATTTAACTGATTTACAATTATGTAGTGTTAATAATTATTACAAGTGTGACAAAAAGAAGTTCGAATGTTTCCAACAATCGAACCGCCTTTCGTTGAATAGTGGAGATCGTTTTTATAGATCTACATATTACGAATTCTTTAGAGGTCTCTGGACTGCACCGGCCGGTGCTAGAATAAATTTTACTGTGGACATACAAAACTTATGTGTAAACAAATATTTCACTTGCAAACATTATCACTATGAGAACATAGAAAAATTTCACATCGACAACTTAATAAAGAAGAATACTAGCGGACATGGTACATGTTGTCGTGCAATAAAAAAACAAACCAGCAATTATACGAAATAAAGTATCAAACCAACCCCGGAACCTGACCACGGCGCCACCTACTACTGAATGTAACTGTCAATCTAATCACAGAAACAATTCTTCAAAATCATTCCAACTGCTTAGGAGGCCTTCAATGTCTTACACGTGTAGAGAATATTTTATATGTATAAAGAAATATTACAAGTCTATCTCCTATGAACATCTAATGCTTCATATTGCTATTTGGTATTGTGAAGAAAAATAAAAATACTCTGAGGGCTTACTGAAGTAGAGTGATGCTTACAACGATAATACTAGCAATAAGACTAAACTGATGGTACCAAATTTTAGACATAGAAAACTGGTGGCTCGTCCATGGCTGGATGTGTAAATATTTATAGTATAATTCCTTGTCAAATTGACGGAAATGCCATGCTGTAAATTAAAAACTCACGTCAAAAGCATTCTTTTGAAGACAAATTTTGAAGATTACAAACTAGATGATTACTTTAAAAATTGAATTAAGAGACTGCTGGAGCGATAGTGTTTAAGTGCTTTATGTAACTGTGAATAGGAAAAAAACTGCTCAGGAGTATTTTTCCGCTTCTTCCGGAACCTCTCACGGTAGGGATTTGTTGAAGCGATGACATAGTTTGACGTTGAAAAAGTATTTGTAAAAAACAATTTGGAATAAATATTATTTCAATCATTAATTCACTCATTCAATCGATGTAAGAACTTCAATCACGGCATTAATGGTATTTTTTACATACAACAAATGAACCCTCGACAACAATCCCACCTGATGGTAAGTGGTGGTGAAGTCTTAGATGTTGAACGCACTAACTCATAAAAAGATGATTATTAGAATTATTGGAATAATGTTTCATGGGCTCGGTGGATGGAACTATACACTATATATTATCTGTTACTAAATAATCAAATCAATGGTTACTTCATATTTTATCACGCTATGTATGATAAAAATAATGAAATATTATAACATTACGTAATAACAGTAAAATTGTGTGTAATCATCGGTGTTTTTAGCGTGTAGTGTAATATTGTGGACCTATTACTACCAGGTTTGGTACTTTCTTTCTTGTTTAGCAACTCATCTCACTTCACACACCTCAGCAAGTTAGGCAAGTTTCAAAATAAAATAAAAAATACTTTTAACAAAAATAAGCCATACACGACAAACGAGGGAAGTGCGAGAAACACAATAAACGATCTGCAACACGAATACAACTGCGTTCATTGCTGATTATGTCAAATAAAATCTACTTACGTCTTCGTTAAATACTGTAATGTACAATATCGGAGCGATAACCTCTGTTTAGTAGTAACTGTGATTTGATTGTGTTGAACATATCGAAAAGTTACGGGTCGTGTATCGCGTGGCAAGTTAACATTGTACTTGCAGTTAAGTTAGCGGCTCGACGGCAGTGCAGCGCCGGCCGCGCCACGAGTGCACGTGTTGTTAATTTATGCGCTGTCTTACGCGGAACTGTCAAAACTATGTCGGGATTTCGCGCCTAAAAACCCATAGATAACTTTTTTATCCTTGTACGCGACTTCGTGTTTTAAATTATTTAAGTGAATTTTTAGTGTTTGATTTTATGGTGTTTTTGTTTTTGTGTATTATAACGTGCGGCGATAATGTAATAGATGCTTCGGAGGTGGGTTAATAGTTTTACCCATTTGTTTACTTGAAATGATAACATTCTTCGTTTCAACTTATATTTTACAACCTATATTTTTTTTAGGTTTAGTTTTTCTCTGGGTTTAGATACACTCACCTCACTGTAACATAAATGTTTTATGGAAGTTTTGTCTAACTCCAATTGCAATAATCTACTTTTTAGTTCCAATTATTTGTTTTCCTTAACATTTGCAAACTAATATTCATCATCATTCATCGTTACAACCCAAAATTGTCACACTGTTAGGGTCGTAAGTCCTTTCATAATGAGGGGTTAAGGCCATAGTCTGCCAAACTGACGGAGTGCGGATTAGCAGACTTCACATACATTTAATAATAGTATGGAGAACCGAAAACTGGCAGTTATGTATTTATATAATTAGCCATGGGTGAAAAATTTGATGTAGCCTCCCGGGAGACCGAAGTTCAAACCACCCCCCACCACCTCCTACCTTTACCACTACCACTGTTTATTTTTAATACAAACCTCTGGTATTATACCTTCAATATAAAAAAAATATGGCATCAGTTATAATGTAAATGTAAACGTTAATGTCGAGTAATGCAAAGAATAAAAAAAGTATCGCTGATTTTCGGTAGCACCTTTTGTGGTTTGCTAACGAGAGCCATGTAGCCATATTTGAGACAACATAAAACATGTCTGGTAATCATAATTTGTTTGGGGTACTGGTCTAGGTGCCTAACAAGTCCCTGCCATATTGCCTATTTCCGTATCTGGGTTCCAATCTCCAGTCCACAATGGCAGGAACAAATACATAGCTGCTTAGCCCATCATGTTGACCACACGCGATCGTCTTACCCGTCTGAACGTGTTTAATAGAATTTTAAGTGTTATTATGAAATAAAACTACTGAACCGAATTCGATGCAGTTTTTACTGACTAGTCAATTTTAGTTTCACAATAGTGAAAGTTACTACGGTCTATTATAGTGATGGTGGATATACGATGGTGGTGATGGTGGTTATAAGGTGAACGCTTGTTAATTTTGTGAATAAGCCGCGAGATGGCAGCAAAAGTAGCGTAGTTCGACCAAGTATGAGAGTCGCTGCCAGTGGGGGTTAATCCGGACACCTCGAGGATGCCTGCACCCCCGCCATAATCGCCATTGGATCTCCTCGTCAGGCCACCAGCGGAATGATAGAACTACTCCCGAGAGTTTTTGGAGATGACGGAACAGCCTTTCATGATTTTTAAGAATGGATTGATGTTTTTAACTTCTTGTCTGAACGATAAGAGGGATTTGTTTTTCATACGACTTTATTCTTTATAAGCATTTCATGTTTCTGAACGCACTCGATACATAGAATAAATACATAAACATAGAATAAAAATCGTTGTAATGACGTAAATAAAAAATGTATGTCCCTTCAAAACTTACAAATACTTCAGTACAAACACTAGTAAATAGTGCCTTAAGTATGTTCGTATGCAAGAGTTTTCGGCTTTATTATTGTTACATGTTAATGTTAGAAAGACGCCAAAATAACTACAGGTATGTCAAAATGAACAATAACTAATATTAGTGGGCCTTATTAAAGCTATAGACCCCAAAACATTAGTTATTAGAATTTTAGTCTGTGCGTTTGTCTAATCTGCTTACAGCTTAATTCATTTCGTTGTGGTTGCCACTAATTGCAATCCCTCCAGAATAAAAAGTTATTAATTAATATTATTATATTATTAATGAATATTCGACAGGACGAGAAAAATCTAGTTCTAAAAGAAGATGCTCTAAACAAGGCGAGTTCTGGTTAAAAATATGTTAAAAAGACGATAAGAAAAACAAAAAATTAAAATATAACTTACAATCCATAAAGTAAAATATATAATCGCTGCAGCAAAGACACGAAAACGGTATGTTATATTCATCGATGATGATTTTCCTAGTACATATAACATCCATGTACTGCCGCCTGCCTGGACCGTGTTGTTGCCAGGAATGTGAACAACGCAGTCTCCACTGACGGCACTGGTCGCTAAGCCACTTCTAAGACTACTCTTGTCGACGTCTTTAACCGCCAACGTTGTATTTTGAATAATGTCAGAACAATAAATAAACATGAGTTTAAATCTTATCATTACGATGAAGTTCTCTGTAACTAAGAAAGGTAGGTTGTGAATATAAATATTTTATTAGGAGAATCTTGCCGCTTCATCTTCTGGGATTACCTACTCACGGTAGGCACTCGCTAAAAATATAACCTATGTTGACTTTGGTTTTTTTGATTATATTTCAAATAAAGAAACCATTTAACGCCAAGAAGTAATAATTCTGTGATACGCAGTAGACATGGACATATATAGAGTGACACCACGAACAATCAAGATCCGACAACAACAAGACAAGATTCAACGGGTATATAGGGTTAAATATCAACCCCGGCCGGAAATGTAACTCATTGTTCTGTGGGCGTGGTCACAGCCAATTGTAACATCTAATCATTGTTAGTTAAAACATGACTAAATATGAAAAATTGTTGGTATTTTATGTACAATTTATATTGGCAACACTGAACTCTGCTGGCTTCCATCAATTGTAAAATAGATAATGTTTTGTCTGTAACTAATAAAAGTATAAGTGTGAAATTATTTAGGGTGTCCGGAAATAGGTGTAAAAGATCTGGAGGGGCAAAAGTATAGCTCATATCCTATCAAACTTTGTACGGAATATCCTATCCAAAATCCAATTCTGGAGTTATTGATATTATAGATATATTTCAAGGAATCGCCGATTTTGTAGGAAAAAAGACAACACTTTTATTATTTGTTTTTACAAAATATTGAATGAAATAATATATTCATAATTAATCATTGTTTTAATATTATTTAATCATTGTTTTATTAAATCGGATTAATAACACTTTTAATTTATGTTATTTGAAAGTCGTGGCAGTAAAAAATAAGGCTAAAACTTTCATTTTTACTTCATCTCAAAATAAAATTTTATCAATAATAATGTATATAGATCTGATTAATAAGTACCTGATTTGAATACCTATCAAGTTAAAAAAAGTACATAAAGTTTCTAAAATTTAGAAAAAACACTTGGTAGTAAGGCTAAGTACCAGAAAATAATAGACTGTAGAGACTCATAAAAGTAGACGCCGACCCTTTTTCTTGATCCTTTTGTTTTGATTGGAACACGTGCGAGCTTATTGAGTTCATTGTAAAACATTCTGTGCAATGCCAGTATTAGTTAACTAGTATATATAACTTAAAATTTAACTACTTTTAGTACATATGGTTGTATCCTTTTCGCATATCTTTTTCATATCGACTAAACTTAATTTCCGTGACGGATGAAAGTAATGAAGAATACGCTACCATTTTCTATCGTGATGGGTTTAGTGATGGAATTTCTTTACAAGCAAAAGACTATCAATTTCCAAATCGTCGTCTACCAAGTCATAGATTTTTACTGCAGCGTATCAACGCGTTAGGGACACCGGCAGCGTTTAAGAGAGGCGACAAGACGCAGGAAGACAAAGAAATAATAAATAACATACTGAAGAAGAAGAAATAATTAAGACCATTTAATTAAAGACCCGACAATGTCGACCACGGTTGTGGCAAGATTGCTGGGTTAACACGATGGCAGTGTGCTTCACTGTGCACACGGCAAGGCATTATACCCCTACCATTATATGGCGGTGCAGACTCTGACGGAAGCAGATCCTGCAAAGAGGTTAGACATCTGCCATTTTATGCTGCAAGCGGACTTAGAAAATAATAGTTTTCTCACCAGAATATTATGGACCGATGAACCGCAGTTTAACAGAGACAGCGGCTATACATTCACCCCTTTAAAGCTTTTACACCAATTTCCAGTAACCCTGTCTATAAAGCAGTTTCCCTTAACCCCGCACATATCAGTGAAATAGTTTTGAGTGTACATTAATATAAACAATAATGAACATATTTAGTCTTCCAAAGTTCAAACCAAATTTTCAGTGGTAAACATAATTTACGTTCACTTATAATTTCAAAAAAATTGACGGAAATTCTTCCATCCATCCTCAAGTTCGAGTTCTCTTTTCATGTTGAAAAATGTACGAAACACCCAGTAGAGTCCTATCGGTATTACATGGTCATAAATTCTACACAGTCCTGCTTCGTTTCCACCCTGATTTTAAATCACACCTAAAATATCTCAACGTATTACAGTGTTAGTGTAGCAGAGCTTGCCAACAAACAGATAGCATCGGGAATCTCCTTTTTTTGTCACTACACTGTACACTGTTACTAATGAAATTTTTGAAAAAATATTTTTAGGTATCCAAATAATGACATTGCCAAAGAGGCTTTCCATTTGAGCAGGCTGGCCTGCTGACTGGAGAGCAAAGGAAAACATGGAGCATGACCTCGAAAAATGCTTCGATATGGAACTCTTGCCATACCCGAGTTCGTAAATGGCCAAAATGATCCATAAATCGTACCAGGAAGAATATCTGCGAAATCAATCAATCCAAATTAATTCCTCAGATAGTTATCCGATGCCGATGATGAATTTGGATAAGTGATGCATTATTTATTTTCAGCGAGATGCATAAATGAAAATATGTTTCAAATAAAGACGTCATCATGTAATTTTATTCTTTTGTTTTTAATGTAATTCAGTCGTTGTCATTGCCACGACCATCCGTCGGTTCAGCCAAGCAAGTGACGTTGTTTTTGCCGCCAAATGGTTTCTTATTCTTCGCATCGTTCGCCACGGCAATCCATTGTTAACTTGTTAAGCCGTTTCACATTAAAGGTGTTATTTTTCTTGTATAAACAAGTGACAGATTACCTTGAGTAGCCCGTATTAGCGACTTTAAAACCTCTACTCATCCTCGAAAATACTTTCTTGTATCTGCATTACGAGATCAAGAGAATCAATTTTGTTTTGAATAAAGTTAGAATATAGGATAGTTATAGATTAGCGTCAGGCTTCCTCGATTATGGAGGACCCGTATCCTACAGTAAGTTCCGCTCTTCTGGTTTTCAGAGCAGCAACAAGCCTTCAAAATATATATATTTAAACATAACGCGTACTCACGACTTTTGTATTGTTTACCAATATTTCGACTCAATTACATAGGACACTGCGAAACTGCGAGAAATATCGATAAGAATCTCGTACCTGTTACAGTTAAAATTTATAATTTTCGGAATGATAAGAGTTGAAAAGCTTCAAAAGATAGACGGTCTCGCTAAAACCCTCCATCAATGGGGAGGCTTTTAAGTCTCTAGCCGAAAGGACTACTACAGAGGGAGCGAATGATTCCAGACCCGTTTTCCACTTGATGCAGAATGTGTGCTTTCGGGTCGCCTGTAGTTCGATGTCACATTTGTGTATGTCGTGTCACTCGCGACACGTGACATCTTAAAGTCAGAGTACGAATGTATGAGTTAAATACTATTTGTATTCAACTAACGGATATACTGATTATTACGTATTATTATTCGTGTGTATATGTATAGTGTATATAAAACTCTTTCCGTGTAGCACCGAGTTACTTAGAACAAGATCCGCATTTGAATATTGAAACGATTGATTGACACATAATACGGCGGCGGAGCGATGGCCGATAGTCACAGTACAATGTGGTCGTGTGTTGGAGATTAGTGCGTTGATATGAAAGCCATAATACTTCCTTGTTGAACTAGTGAAATTCACTGTTGAACTGCCTACTAAATAAAAAAATATATATTTATTTGGGTCTGATTTTTAATTAAAACCAGTTAGTTAAATTACGGATTCGAATATTTTCGATTTAATACAATGACTTGATGACTTTCGAAAGACGTCAAGTGGTTAAACTAAAGTATTATTACTGGTTCGCTAAGAAAAAATACCATTTCAAAAGGTGAGGGTGTAAAAGAATACATGCCTAATTAAATGTGTTAATGATACCCTTGGAACTAACAGTCGGTTTCACTATCTATCCATGAATGGTGGCAAATGGATCATACTGTAAACAAGGATAGATTTATATTTCCAATGATCAAATTGATTCATTACGCCGAGAGTCTGCGTTTAATAAAGAGAAGTAAGGATAAAAAGTTCTCACCAAAACCAAACGCACTGGTTACCTGCAATAAGGGTTAGGTTATTAAAATGTACCGTTCATTAATTTTTATTCGATCCTAAAAGTGGTCTATTTGTTCACCAAAAATACGAAATCTTAAAAATTATTTTTTTATTAGTTCTCGACATATTGGGAAGCTGGTCTGACTTTTTTTGAATAGAATCTTAGTATACATTGTCATTTGAAATATATATTGCCAATAGTAGCCAAGTAAAGGTGCGTGACATATTGACAGACGAACAAAACCAAATTATGTCAGTTACTTTTAAATCGTTGTTTGAAAATATCTTTTAATTTCGAGAACTGTGAACCTGGCAACACCATTACCGAAAAGTTGAACTTTGAAGCAGCTTGTTCCAGTATTAGACGTAACGTAGGTAGATATTATGTTATCATTCGCATAAAACTCCACAGTCACGAGGCCAGGCCATCATCATTTCAACAATGACTTGACGGAAATAACTATACTTTACAATTTATTTAATTAACTAGTTAGCATAATTTAATAGGTACTTCACTTTTAATACCAGATGATAAAAACTCACCAGTCACGTCTCGCTGAAATTTACAAACCAAACTGATTGCATGTAATGTTTTTGCTCACACAAAAACCTCTAACACATTATAATAAGTATATATGTATATACCTATAAGTTAAAGGGGTATATACAATGGGATAGTACAGCATATATAAAAATAATATAGGTAGATATGATCGTTTAATAATGTAACGAATAATCACTGTGGATATTTTTTGTCAATATATTTTTATGTTAATAACAAACGACCAGATGAGCTAAGCTAGTAAGTGGCCATTGACCTTGGACGTATAAATCAAGGGCATCGCGGGACCCGTATATTTAATTTCTGATGGTACAAACAGCTTCCTTACATGTATACCTGAACCTTGCAGTCTTCCTTTCTCCTAATTTCTTGGTCGACAACGCATCATCACTTTTATCAGGTGCCTCGTTTGCTCGTTTATTCACAGGTAAAAAAATTAAACACACCTAAAGGCAGGCTCTTGCCTATACCCTCTTGGGTATAGTCGATGGAAATTCCCATAACTCATAACTGTGGGTGTAAGGGGTTCGATGCATAGTTGAGTCCTCTTCTGTTCGATTTGCATTCTGCTGGATAATGAACGCCATGGAGGCTATTAATCAGCGCTCCTGCTTATTGAAATCACTATAGTCAGTACCATTCTGTTTCACCAGCAACGCACCTGTGATGTCCATAATCACACCCATGAACAGCGATTCCACTTACCAACAAGAGGCTTGCATTAAAGATACGCTCAACAAGTATGTACTTATCAAAAACCTTTATAATACTGTAATTATAAATTGTATTGCTTTGTAATACTTTTTTATAACAATGACAGGTAATTTATAAAGGAGCGGGAATATCATAGACGCGTTCATTGACAATATAATAACAATGCTTTCTGTTTATCGGCGTTTATAAAAAGACTTTCATTTCTGAATTCGTCTGAATTCCAAACGAATCCACGAACACAAGTTAAGCCTTACTCATTAATTAAAATAAAGAATAATTAGCAATAATTATCCGCGAGTAACGTGCTAATGCCAAGGTGAACCGCCATTTTGTATTCGTGTGCCTTGCTGTTGTTTGTTACGTAAGTAATTACTTTACTGAAGAATCTTATTTACATGGATATCGAACTGAATATTTATAAAAATACAATATACAATACTATATAACAATTCCAAAAGGGTTGAGTATTCCGGTAGTCCGAATATTGTCTCTAATATTATTATTTTTTGCGTATTAAATCTCAATTACCACTTGCTTCGTTGAAAGAAAACGTTGGAAACATGCAAAATAATACTCCCTAATGTTCGTTAAATGCTCTGTTAATTCGTACTTGATCATGGTTATTGGTCCACGAGCCAAGCAATAAGCTATGATGATAAAGCGACGCGTTAATGCACAGCTTATAGGTAAAGGATATTATGAATACATCGTACAAATGAATATATTAATGACATGGACGCCTGAGATTATAGGGTCGGTCCCAATTCTACACAAGCTTAGAATTACTTTGTAATTGCCAAGTGTTGCTTTAAACGATGTACTGAGGAGTTTTATTTCGCCGTTTCTTATTCTCAATGTTAAACCACCTTTTTAACGGTAGTAGAAGCAAAAAATGACATTCATAAGTGTATTTACAGGATACCTAAATGATTAAATGATTTTGAATTTGATTTACTGAAAAGGTGTATTATCTATAAGACACCAGCCTGCTGGGTGGTACGGCTTCGCGTAAGGATTATATTATGAGCAGTATAATTAAGTTACTAATAATATTACTGGTGAATCATGCCTGGTTAGTTGCCACCCTCGTCTGAGTTAGCCGCCAACGACTCGTGTTCCGGCTGGGGCTTGAGAGCCAGTACTGTCTTTCTTACCTCCTTCCCGTTTCCTGGCCGACAACGCATCAGTGATATCTTGACCTTGCTGATGTCCACGGGCGACGAGACCACTTACCATCAGGTGGCTCGTATGCCCGTTTGTCGGCTATTAACATAAAAGAGGTCGTTACATTATTCTTTACTTGCATGCTGTAGCTTGAATACAATGTCCTCCAGATCATTAGAGGTCTACCGCAGCACACGAGTCCCTGCTCGTTTAACGAGGCCGAGAACGAAGTCACCAGCACTATCCAACGCGAGTTGGTGTTGCCCGTGTTTTGGTGATGCTTTGGAAATTACGCCGCCTGCGATAAAGATAAAGCTTAACCTAGTAGCCATCAATGCGACGGTTTAACTTGCGCTAAGTTAACTACATTTTACTATGTTCAGTGAGTTATGTCATGTACCTACATTTTTATCTACGAGTATACTAATATTATTAAGAGGGTGCCAATTTTGTGAGCGTCTGTACATATATGCGGACGGTAATCCGGATTTAATATATATTTATTAATCGTTCAACCCAACCGAAACCGGGGCGAGTTCTGGTAAAAAAAAACGCTCACACACACCACCGAAGACTATATTAACAAATGTGTAATGCATCATAAACACCACGACCGGAAATATAACATTTCTCTCTAACATAATGCCTGCATAAGTCGAACCTGAGACCTCACTCGGCGAACAAGGCTACTATCAACTACACTATAGGATCGTGAATACACTCATATCTGTTGTAAGTACCAATAATCATATTCGTACTCCCTTTCGTCGCAACGTGCACTAGTTCGATATTACAAATAGTACCTAATACTTACCTTCAATGATGAAACAGTTAGGTGAAGCCTGTTCAGTGCGTGACGGTAATACTCGTACAATATTCGATCCGTTGTGGAAGGCTTCGCTTTAATGCCAAAACCTCATCGCTGCAGTCATACCGGAGCACAGGTTATAAAAAATACAACGTTTAGGTAGAAATTTTTTACTTAGTACAAAATGATCTTTCAATATCGTTTTTGGGTATATGATTATAAAAATATTTAAATATTGATTTTAATTAAATATACATATGTAAATGAATAAATATTTAATATTAACATTTATGGGTCAAAACCGTCTGTATATTATAGTATAGAAATATATATTTTTCACATTAATATAAATAATTATTATACTGAAATAAAAAAATTAACTGAAAAAATAATACATTAAAAACCAGAATTTCGTATGTTTACAATAAGCTCGATTGATTGATTGTCACAGTACATTTGGAAAATTTCACATGTTATAAACGAACAGACAGACAGAGATGCTAATGATGTTATAATAGTTAAATTTTATATGGGGACAGTACCCTAAAAGTAGTATAAATTGTAAAAATATAACTAACACCTCACCAGCAGTGGACCCGACATAATGCGTGTCTCATTAGCGGGGGCACGCTAAGGGATACGTCGTTTGCACTGGACGTGTTAATGTGGGATGAGCTGTACATAGCAGTGCTACTGAGCCTTTGGGGGTGTGTTATTTTGCTATCGATCAACATGTTAACCCCGACATGACTTCTGGTCACGCAGGGACTACCAGCTATGTATGAAGAGGTTTTACAGATCATTTTACAGAATTTATAATCGAAATTTTATTTACTTATTTAAATAATTGTTCAAGGTTTAGGCAATAATTACTGTACGAGCTCATAGCGCAGTTAGTGGTGTAGCTGCCTGCTGCTGTAGCTGCTGTAGAAGGCTCTATTCTCGGCATAGATAGACATTCGTGTGACACATTGTGACAGTGTTTTCGAGTCATGAGTGATTTTGATGTCATATTTGTGCACGTCCATACCACCTGCAACACAAGGAATTCTACTTGGGTAGTAAGTGTGTGAACGTTTGTTAATTGAACTATATAATTTTTTTATACTTTACTATCCAAATATAACTAACAATAAACGAATAGACAGACAGTAACTGGCAACACCCCGTAGCTTAATCCAACGCGTCATTTCAGATCAATATATATGTGTAAGATTTCATAGTTTATCTCAGTCTGTGGCACATTCTCCGTCATCTTTCAAACGGCCAAGAAGTTTTAACGGAGTAAATAGACCGGAACTCAACGTTAACGGATCGATGCTGTCGTTATTCTCACTTTTAAACTTACCGATACAGATGTCCGATATTTATTTATTTATATAAACGTTATTGGCCAGAATAACAACATATTACGGTACGAATGACGAGCTTAATGCTTAAGTATTTACTACCAGCTAACCTTTATAGTCCATTATGATCGAGAAGCTTAGTGTTAATACTAATAATAATAACATCAAAGCTCTCACCTCCCCTTTGCATAATGCAAAGCTCTAAACTCCCCTTTGCATTATGCAATGCTCTAACCTCCCCTTTGCATAATGCAATAGTCCAGAACGACAAAAAACTTACCCCACTGAACTTGACAGACCAATCAAAACAGAGAAACGAAATACAGACAGACACTAAAAGTAAATTAAATGAATGGAG
>DWPT01003147.1:0-14891 GCA_018251895.1 Agathymus mariae mariae | reverse complement strand
ATATTATTATTAAGTCGTTAATATTATTATTGGTATCATTATCTTTTCGTGAAGCCTGCCTGGCTAGCTACCACCCTTCTGCTTGTGTCGCCCGCCAATCGACTCATCGTGTTCTGACTGGGGGCTTGAGAGCCACTACCTTCTTTTTTACCTTCTTATTATTTCCTGGCCGACAACGCATCACTGATACCGTTGGTCTTGCTGATGTCCATGGGCGACGATGATCGCCTACCATCAGGTGGCTAGTCTGCTCGTTTGTCGGCTATTACCATAAAAAAACATACCTTGTGATACAAGACCTTGTGTTACGAGTAGATGAACCGGTGCAACCACATCAGATGGCTGCTTATTTGTTACCTACAAATAAAGATATATTAAAGTACGTTTTCTTTAACGTCTTGCTTTTAAATGCAATAAATTTTATGACTAATTAACTGAAAATGATATTTTACGACTTTATTTCATTAACATTCTTTAACTCTTATCTGAATTTTGCTATCTCAAGGATTCCCACTTATACAAACGCACAGTCAACATTCCTTCATGGAAGAGGTTAATTTTAAACTAGCGTCTCGAATAAACTAAAAAGTTTTCGTGTTCCGTCCGTAGAGACGTAAAAGCGGTCCTTTCTTTTTAGATGGAAACTTTAACAAAACGCAGTGACGGGTGTAGCGGAAGTTGAAGAGAATGGGGCAAAAAGGGAGCCTTGTGGGATGCCTTGTATTCGAGCGACAAGGCGTTTTATTTTTATTTATAGGCAAGCGATAGTAAAGTGAAATTTATGGCTGGTTTTGTTAATAACAGAATGGGGAAGAAATTTCTTAAATATTTTGTCAGCTGATTGTTTAATGTTTAAATAAAATTTTCAAACTTAGTTAAAGTTGTAATTTTTGTTGCTTTCAAGTTTAACAAACAATGAAGAGGATGTTGACTTTTGTCGTGCTATAAAATTATTTTGCATGCAATTTTTTTGTTTTGTTATTAATTTGAAATACTGACAGTTAATACCTTATTGATTATTATGATATTAAAGTGTTTTAAGATTCTAAAATGAAAGCTGGCTGACTCCTGCAGGAGGGTGGTAGCTAGCCAGGCAGGCTTCACGGAAAGATAATAATACCAATAATAACATTAACGACTTAATAATAATACTGAGAATATAGTCTACGCAAAGTCCTACCACCAAGCAGCCTGGTTTCTATCGCGTCTTAGGACACCCTGTTCTGCCAGCATGGGATTGGGGGAAGTATTCTTGGCCGCCCCAATACGGCCAAAATTTATAAATATCAATATCATCATTATTACTCATATTATCACTGCTGGGCTCGGGTTAAAGCCATAGTCAGCAAAAATATATTTTTTACAAATGTGTTTTCCTATTTTACTTACTTTGTATGTAATACGAAAACCTTGGAAGCAAAATATTGTGAAGCAATTCTAGAATAACTTTACTAACATTTGATGAGTTTTCCCATCCATTAAGTTAACCACGATCCTTATATTATAAAGTTGCTAATGATTTGTCAGTCGTTTTACGATACCAAATTATAAATGTAATACTCACATGTCAATCACGTTTATTACCATATTGTTTCTAGATTTCGTCATTTTAGCCTTTTATAGAGCTTCCCTATACGGAAACTGTTAAAACACTCTAGATTACGTTACTTTTGAAGTGAAGAGTTATACCATAGGATCTTGTTTCACCACCAGCCCATAGGCGCGTAGTGATTTCGTTGCGTAGCAAAACTTGTTACCTGTTTTAATTAGAGCTCTGCTATCAATGACCATGACCATGTACCAGTGACAATAACAAATGCCATTCCGACTAACACTCGTTGAGTCTACTCACCCTGAGGATGATCCGTTTCAGAGTAAAGTATGTATGTTGGTATATAATTTTATTTTTCACTAGTAAATGCCCTCGCTATAGGAAAAATATGCCTTACATTATTTTAAATTAATTGTTAACTTTTTTATTTATGGACGGATTGCAATAAAACATTTTACTTTAAGTATTAAGTGATGCTTACCACAATATATTGGTGAAAACCAGAAAGAAATCGGTTCAGCCGTTTCTGAGATAAGCGCGCATAAACGTACGGACAAACAGACAAAAACTAAGAACTATTATTTTGTAATAATGTTATAATGTTTTTGCTCATATATCGTTTATGTAAGAAAGCGATTAGTTAGAATTTTATTATTAGTATAGAAAATGCATGTTTTCCTTTTTGGGAGGCATGGATGCGTTCTATGCATGTATAGAAATATATACCAACATTCATTATGATTGCAGATTGTTGCAAAGTAAATTAATACTAATCTAATATTATAAGTTTATCTTTCATCCTGCGTGAACAAATAATTTTCGCGATATACACAATATATGACAATGACATTTGATTAATAATAGCGAAGGTGTCTACATACCCAGATCATTAGGACTATCTTGAGATACGTTAAGACCCAGCTATCCTGAGATATGTTAGTTAGAAACAAAACATCATTAAACCACGCTTTGGTCAGTGAGTTGCCGGTAAAAAATAACTGCGAAGACATTTCGTTCATCGCTTCGTATTGATAAGTAAAACACGGACTTTTCCAGTGTAAATATTTCCTTATTTGTCAAAATTAGCAACTGCGACATCCAATTTGTCGCGCCAACGATGGAAAAGACACCCATTTTTGAATTATTGAATTCTCAGTTTGAATTTGACGTATACTTGAACAGTTAGAGCCGTACTCGTGACGGTATAACAGGAAGTTGTGAATTGAACATGAGAAGTGTATGTGTTATCTGGAAGTGAAACATAAAGGATGGGTAGGTGACATACGTGTTATGCGAACCATAGAATAATAATAGAACAAACAGTATTAACATATAACACGCCATTGCAATGATCGGATATCTAATAGCGATTGGGGAACCCTGGAGTGTACTGCACCCCGTAGGGATTAGCGTTATTAGCTTATGTTAGTGGTCCAAAGGGTCAGAAATTTTTAGGTAACTAGTACGGAGGCCTCTGCGCTGCCATTACTAATGATAACAATCCTTTACTCCCTACAGTTGTTTGACTCGGTCAGCGCGATCAGCATAAGCTGTCGGACTATAAACGCTATTAACTAAAATTACTTTAGAACTAATAAAAGCAATGATATATTTACGGCATATTTTTGAAAGACATTTTTGTTTGTTTTTTGTATTTCGTAACTAACGTGGTCGTTTAGTATCGCGAATTCTTGCTGGTTATGAAGTGTTGCCAGTATTCGTACACAAAGAGGCGAATCAAATATCACAACTAAGTTTATTGGCAACAATATTAAGAACTGAATGAAAACTACCGTTCGAGACAACCATAGAAACCGTTTAATAACTGAATGAAAGCCCGATCAAACAACTGACGATGGAGAAACAGACAAACGGTTTGAGGAACGAGTAGAACAGACGCTCGTGTCGTTGGCAAATTTAAATTGAAATAGTTTTGAAGTAGTTAACGATGTCAAACGCGGTCGGACACGACTGGGACTGGTGCCTTTGACGCGAAAATTTTGGATAATTATACATGTTTCACTAATTAGTTTGACAACTATTCTACGTAAGATAATATAAGGCGAAAGAAATGTTGGAGTAAATATCTTACAATGCTTTCTTTCATTATGGATAAAATACGTAAGTGAACAATTAAGATTACATTAGGTAGAATTAGTTTTTAGCAAAATATATGACGTTTTAAAAATATTCTGCAAGAAGAAGCAGAGAATTATAATTGCTGTATCTATGAAAGTTCAAGAAAACATTATTGTTCTAGTCCAGGTGAATTCTCTATAATATATTGTGCATCGTAAAGTAACAATATAGTTTAAGTTAACATCGGATGCTTGACAAATTTCGATAAAGTTCTTCCAATGAAATATAGAATTTTATTAGGTTTGCTTAATAAGATAATTAATTTTATTCGGTATATTAAATTAAAGTTTACTTACGATGCGACCTTTTGCAAATAAACACAAAATTCACAACTTCTCTTTAAAATATTAGTGTTGTATCTTTTCTTAGTTTCGGGTTAGTTTCCTATTTCAATTTTTTTAATTGTTTGTCACAGGAGATATTAACGGTGTGATACCATAAGATACCTTGTCTTCTGCTGTACTTGCTTAAATCATTATACACTATCTGAAACAATTATTTTTCTCTATCTCATCTTAGCCAATCACTAAAGTGAGTAAAAGTTTTTATCGCCCATCACATATTCTTCCGTGATGAAGCAAGTCTGTAAGTCGATATAAACTTCACATGCTTTTACAAAATGGTTGAATGGATAAAATCGAAGTACATTTCAAGTTTCGCGATCAGATTTGAAAAGAAAACTTAGTTTTTCGAGTTGATTGTCACCACGGCGTTTGAGAATTTGTTTGTGGAGTGAGATGTCTTTTAAAGAATAAACTTTGCTGACTTTCGTTACAAGTCAGCGAGCGAGAAAATAAATGTGATTCGCTTCGTAAAAGTTTTAATCAGATTGACGCAGTTTTCATATATTATTAAAATTAATAATTAAACATTTATTTGACATACTTAAATAATATTTGATTTTAAATAGAAACTCTTGTTAAGTTGATCTGGTGTATGTGAATCCTTGTATTAATAAATTGCAGTATATTATAGTTTTTTTATGTACTTTCAATCACAAAAATAAATAATGGTTTTATGGTCGTGCTAGTTTTTGCTAACTATCTTCTTTATAAAAAAGCGTACAATGCAGAGATCTGTCTCTTGTATCCGAAAAATGTTGATGTTATAAAGGGTAGTTTACAGTTTAGCCTTTGAATAATATGGAAAACTTTCGAATATGTTGATACTATGATGATATGATGTATGACTTAGTGAAAGACAAAATACATTGTTTTCGGTTAAGACATGCTTAAATTGTTGCTTAAGTGCTACAGCGTTTTAATAGTATATTTATGTAACCAACGACCTCTTGGTTTTTACGCCGCGTCTGTATCATGTATTCTAAAAAAACATTTTCTGTTTTACCAGTAGCCATCGCATATTTCACACGTAGCGCTATAGCACGCGCCCGTTCCATGGGATTTACTGCAGTATTTTCATTATTAGCTGGTTATGGGACTAATTTGTTTATTTGTACCGTTCTTTATACAGCCATTCGTGATGTTTGTTTATTGTTACTCTTGATATAATGCATTGTTTGTTCAGGTAATAACCTGTATTCTAACTGTTGGAATATCTTGGAATTTATCCCTAACTCTTAGAATTGAGAAATTTAAAGTCCTCAGAAGTAATAATAAGATGTTGACTGACCACAAACAGAACTCTACTTTCTTTCGAGGTTAATTTATGTAACTGCGCAGCTGCGGTTAATTATGTGGACCTATTCGCAGTACTATCCACTTTAGCAAGTGACACTTCCATTTAAGATGTTCTTGCAATCAAAATATTTTGAATAACTGTTGACTTTAAACTGTTCAACAATTTTGAGGTACTCACAATTATAATGTTTCAAAGTAATTTCGAAGTCAAATCTATGGAACGGTGTTTTGCTTGACATGCTTACAATTTATGCAACCTGGTTGGAATTTTCTATAGAAATAATCTCTTCGTCAGTGATCGAAACACAAAATAATGTATATTTTACATACACATATACATACTACATAAATGAGAATTCATGCCTTATGAATTAGTAGTGAATGATCTGGATTTTAATACAGATTTCTAATGCTATTTTCCGATCTATGTAATTTACTTTGACATAAAACTCAAGTCTCGTCCCATTTGTTCTTTTACCATGCCGAGGATTTTGTAGGCTCTTTGAATCCCTCAAACAATCACCCACCCCGAGCGTTACTAAGATACAACTTGAAAGAGTATTATTAACGTAGTGGAGCGAGTGTACTGATGTAACCGTGTTTTCCTTTATTGATGAGCTTAGCGTTACTTTAGAAAGCAGATTATTTCGCAGAGTAGCACAATCGATATGAATGGTTTTTTCTGGTCTACATAGTATAAGGTTGTAAAGAGGCTTTTTTTTATGTTGTATTATACACACATATATGTATGCTGTGACTATCTCGAATAATGGTATTACTTTCTTCTTTAACAAATACAACAACAATATATATATATATATATATATATATATATATATATGTACGAGCCGCGAAACGGTCCATACTCAGCGATACTCATATCATTAGATATCAAAGATCATGCCACTGATTTTCTTCCCGGCCGAAAGGCGAAGTAGTTGGGTCAATCAAAATAACACAGTATAGCATAATAGGTTGTGACAAAAGCGGAGTTGCGTTTGATTCTTCTTCTTCTTCGTCTGAGGCAGATTTTTAAATTTCACTATTGACTGGACTTAGTGACGTCTTTCGTAATTATATGAATGTATGTCAAGTGAGTCGCGACACAAGGATTCTTGTGGGTGATTGTATGTGAGTGCAATAATAAAGAACCTTTATGGTACAGTTATCATATAAAAAAATATTTTCCTATCCCCGCGCCGCATCACTGCGATCTTACTGCACCTACTTATTTCAACAGTACAGTTTACACGACAGTCCCAGTCGATCGCATCCATTATCCTAAATCTATCATAGTTTGTTTAACGCTCAGGTTAAACATCGGTAAGGTGTGCTTCTGCTTAAAACTGTTTGTCTTCCAAGATTGACTTAGGCCCTGGCTTATTCACTAACTCAAACACAAACTTGGTTTGTGGTCTTTAAGGTGACAACATTGATCGAAGTCTTCAACAATAATTTTACTACGGATCTTTACATATATACGACTAGCACATGCCCTTGCATCGCTTCGGAAAAATAACCTCAAGCATCTGCATTTTTCTGGGTTATTCTTGTTCTGTGAATTAGAAATACATATATTGATTCATAACATTTTTATTTATTTACGGATTGCAGTGAAATAAACTTTAAGTATTAAGTGAAGATTACTGCAATACACTAGCGAAAACCAGAACGAAATCGGTTATACCGTTTCTGAGATTAGCGGGAACAAACGTACAAACAAACAGACAAATATTCTAACAACTATTGTTTCGGGTTCCATTGCGTTAATAAAGGTCCGTAATAATGTTTTGACATTAGAAATGTATTTTCGTTCGCTCCAATGTAGGCCCCGATTTCACAAAAAAGTGCGATCCCCTTATATCTACTAGATTTGTGAAGATATGATATTCAAAAAAGGCTCAAAAGACGCGGATTCACGATAGCTGTGAGGTGTAAAAAGAACTATTCGAACAAGTTTAAAACGAAATAAGGTATGGCCGAAATAGGGAAAAAAAAAACAATTTTTTCCGAAGTTTTGATTTTGGTGTTCGATACTTTGAAAACGAAAAATGATATTAAAAATTTGAGAAAAACTCCTCTGGACAATTTAGTCAGCTACATTTTGAGCCTAAAACAAAGACGATCTAGTTAAGGGTTTGCCCTGTAACCTAAACTTTTGGAAAAAATTCAAAAAGTGAGAACAACACTTTAACATTTTTTTCCACGTTGTAATTTTATTTTGTTACCTTTTCTTCATCCCAACTTTCTCATCGCTCAGCGACAATATTTTTTTCGAATTCCGTAGATTCATTTCCAATGTGCTCGATAGTCGTGTGAGGCACGAAATCTGTGAATTTTTTCTCATATATCGTTATACAGAAAGCGATCAGTTACAATTTTATTATATGTATAGAATTATTACGAGTACGTAATATTATTTCACCGTTCTCCCGCCCAACAACTCAGGGGCAGGGGGAGGCTGAAAAATAGCGCTGTGTAGAATTCTAATGTTTGTGGCAATAAATTATATTTTGATATGATTTGATTTTTTATTTTTATCGTTGAAACGTAATCGATGGGGAAGGTGAAGAATTTAATAGGTTAGAAATCTTTAAAAAGTCTTCATTCCTAGATTATAAACATTCATAAAATAGATTAAATAAAGCTTAGACATAAAAATAAGTTTACAAACAAACTAGATAGAATAACTACATAGCGATGGTCTTGTAACCTATCATATGATATGAAGAATGTAATCTGTTCAGCATAAATAAACCTTTTATCAATACGAAAGAAAGTATTGGGTAATTTGTTACATTATCGCCGAGAAACGAGCATACAAACCTTAACAGTGTGCGATCACCGCCTCCCGTAACACAAAAGATGTCGCCAACACGCAGAACAGCCAAGCAAGCGAGGAGAACCTGCTTATTATTGCCACTCCGATACTACAAGTGAAACAGCTAGCTAAATAGCGAGCAAGGTAAAATACACTACTGTCACGCTCGACTACCGTTTGGATAAAAATGGTAGAAAGACAAGTGGTCTGCAATCGCAAGGATCTGGCTCCATAGGATCGTTCGTTTTCAGCATGGTGCAATATGAGCAGGGGCTATTCGCTTGGACTAAAGGTTGCACGAGGCTAATTACTCTTTAAAATGTAAATAAGTAAGTGGCCTCTGTGACTCATATCCGTCTGTAAAAACTTCAAATTGAAATCCAATTTGTCGTATAAGTGTATTTTACATAAACCTTACAGCAATAAAATAAGGAATACTGAATAAAATCGTAATGAAGTTGTGATCGTCGAGAAAAACTAAATAGATTAATCTCATAGCTAGAAGATATAGAATTTGTATCGCAACCGTCTCAGTGGCAGGCAATTCCTGTTTGCAGCATAAAATTGTCTCACAGAGAGTAGAGTGTGAAGGTGGATAACTCACTAATTGGAACGTGGATAACTCACTGGGTTTAATTGGATACCAAATAGTTTAAGTGATAGAGTGTGGAATGTTACTCAATATTTATTTAAACATTGCTACAGAAACTTGACAGTATAATTAATTTTAATTATTAGATTAAATAGGCAGTTGAGTATTTTCACAAATTGGTGGTTTTTTAAATTCATGGTTTAGTATTTGTTAACACTATTTTATGTTAACGCCTACCTATTCACATTCAAATTATGTTTATATTTTGTATCCTGTGTCGTACCACTCCACTATCCTATCCACTATCCTGTGTCGTAATGCTCATTAAATGTATATTTATGCTCAATTATTTTATCAGTACGACTCTTTTATATAAAAGGTGTGAATTATAATGAAGACGTATAAAGTTCAAATCAACTATCTATACAATTTTAAGCCTGATCTTACATTGAACAGAATTGAGTTTTTTATGTAAATTATAAACTCATTTCTCGCTTATCGCCTAATATTCTTTTATCAGACTATATTGTGATAAAGTAATATCTAGGTGGAAACCGCCTCTACGCCTGCAATACAAATGCGAATTTTTAATAAAGACGTCCTGTGCTCCGAGCTAAATTTTGCAATGCGAGCTAGCTGCCTGCATTAACTTGTCTCCTTCAGATTTCCCAGAAGGTCTAGTTGACACTACACTAGACAGTGCCTGGTGCTGGAATACGAGTGAATTTCTTTTTCCTTTAAGGACCAGAGCGTGCGTTTATTTTTTAAACTCGGGTCGTTTTGTTACTGCGCAAATACCATAACTAGGATTTGTTTTTCTCGAAGGAAGTATAAATGAAGAATGCATTCCTACCTAATGGCACCACAGAAGCTTAAGGCAATCAAACGTGATCATCATAGAATTATCATTGATCATCATAGACATACTTAACGTTACTTCTGAGACTAAGTTTTAAAAGTTATCTGTAAATCATTTAGTCTTAAAAGTTTTTAGCCGAAAGAACGACTTCTTCGAATTTCTCCATGGTGAAATTAGCTAATCTGAAATATTCCTGCTCCAAACGAAACGTGAAAAGTCGCACAATCAATGTTTCTAAAATGCTGGTGGAAAATGGAACCGGTCATAATTTTACTTGGAAAAATACTTCGTAAACGAAGACAAAAAAGTGACTTTCCTGTTGCCTTCTTAGCAGTAAGACAAAATCTTTAGTGTTACTGATATCCATGAACGTTTATGATAATTTACATCAGATAGCCTTTCTGTTCGTTTATAGGCTACAATTCTATAAATGACTTATACCACATTTATCAGTTATTTTAACCATCGATTAAATTTTAATTGAATCTCTGACCTCATATTATTTATTTGAACAACTCAAGAACTTTGATGTCTGACTAAATCAATATTTATACTGTTCGTTTCTTGTTGTTCCTTGAAACATAAACGTAAGCTGATAGCATATTTGAACATATGTTTTTTTGGTTTGTTGTTCTTGGATTCTCCGTTTTATTTTTTTGTCTGTTTTGCCTTATAAATATTGTTTAATTGTTAGATGTTTTGACTGTATTAAATGTTATAAAAAATTATGCCCAAAATACATATAGAATTGGTTTTTGTTTGTGATATATATTTGTTTTTTTTTTATCATTAATGTAATAAAATTCAGATTTGTAATTGCTTAATGGGCTTGTTTTCGTCATTTTGTCGTCATTATTATAATAACAATACGTAAATGTTTCACTGGGCTTGTGTGTCCTTTCAGGATGAGAAGTGTTAAGTCATATAGTTAGTCAATCACGCTGTGCAATAGTACGTTTTGTTTGTATGCGGGAAATTTAGGGTATAAATATAAACTATTCCCCACTTTATGGCATACGTGCCATAACTCTGTGGAGTATACTCCATTAAGATTTTCTAGTGTGAATTACTTATTGATTCTAATCTAAAAGCCTTTTAAATTGATCAAAAGGTCCCGATGATGTTTACTAACTATCCTAAAGTTTTCCTACAAAGTAGGGAAGTGCTCCTAAAGTATTTTCTTTAGCGGTCACCTATCTAACTTCCGACCGCGATAAGAATCGACCACAAATCTTTTTCGAGATGATTATTTCGATAGCTTCAACTGTATAATTCACTGAGGCGTTACTTTTTGTTAACTCTCACAGCATCTGGCGATACGATTAGAAACTTCTCTCACAGTGTCTGTATGAATGAATGGTGTTCTATTGTATGCAGTTTTCCCAGCGCCCCGTTACAGAGACCTCCGTAAACTAACTGTTTCGGCCTATTTACATTTATCTTTTTGAATATCCATAACCTTTGTATGTTTTCGCACCGTATTAAGAAGTCCATCTTTCATAATTTTCCTTTATACCTATTATCAGCGTGATTTTTACTTATTTGGAATAAATTATTGTATAATTTGAAATTGATCTTGCTATCTTAGGTTGCATCGATGCATTGGAATGTTTTATTTACTATAAATTATTATTATCTGCCTTGAGACACAAGAATGCTTTAAAAATATTGATCCTCGTCAGAATTTCCGGGTTCTGAGGTGATCCGCCTCAAGTGAACCGTACAATAATCGAACTGTCGATTTTGATTGAATCGTTATCATATCTTGTTTTATTACACTTGTCGATTGCAAGTTATCCAACTTTATATTTATGACACCCAGCACTATGATTTTCTTCATCATTAAAAATATAAGTTTGATTTCATTTTAAACCCAAGAGCCAGTGTACACTATGCCATCACTGTTATCATTCCTCTACAGACAATTTTAAACAATTTTGAAGGCAATAAAGATAATATATGAAGCAATATTTAGAACAATGGCGTCACTAAAACTACATCGGAGTAACACTTGGTATTTTTATCTGGACGCAGTAACATAAAGCGAGAAATTTTGAGTCCTCGCGAATGTGATACGAGAAGATATATTATACGCTTTTGTGAAGAAAGAATTGATGATATACGGACTGTAGTTCCGGGACTTGTTATATTCGATGTGTGAGCGATAAGAGATGATTTTCTAAAATGAAAAATGGAAGTATCAAACGTAAATGAAATCCACCTGATATTCCCTTCACAATTATTACTGCTTCAAAATACTACAGCCGTATTTTAAGTTGTTGTTAACGTTAATACTTTATACAATTATTGCATAGTGTTGTTAATAATAGTGCGATGTTGCTTTTTAAAGCTTTTTTAATAATAAGTACTCTCCCGAACACCTTTCAAATCTAATTCAAGTCGATAACGCAACTGAGTTTCACAACAAACAGTGCAATAAAGAGCCTAATAATTTCCTTTCTTCTAAGGGGTATTTAATCAAATATCATTTTCAGCTATAAATTATCGTTCAAAATGTTCCGTATATCGATAGGTCATTGATATAATCCGCTACTAGATAATTTATTAGTTGTTACTGAATTATAGATCTTTTGTTTTGAGTTAAAATTGTTTACTATTTACCGACATGATTTCTGCCTCCAATTCGCTTTTCAACAGCGAAGTTAATAGACCTTCTAGGTTTTGAAAAGGAAACTAATCTAGTAAATTGTGTATTTATTGTCAATAATGTTTAATTGACAATAACTATCACATGGTTACCACACATTGAACACAAGGTTGGATAAGTCTTTTGCTTAAATTGTCTTTGGTCATTTCAAACAAAACATTCATAACACTTTAATTGTTCAAAAAATATTTAAGAACATTTTAATGGATTTTAATAGATGTTCTACAATAATTTGACGTAACAGTGATAGCTTTGGATACTTTTGCTGCTCACCGTGAAACTAGCGTCTATAAAGTCGGAGAAGGAAATATAAATTTGCTTAGTTCTTCCAGATTCATGCTTAAACGGACTCCGCATACAATGTAGTTTAAACAAGATAAAAGATTAAAAGTACGCGAGGAGATGTTTATTAAGAAAAAGTCAAAAGAGATCTAATAAATGCTTCATCGCTGTTAGCTTAGCGTCTTGTTCAACTGTTATATTATTCTATTTGATAAAAAAACTAACTCAACTACATAGCTTAATAATTATAGAAGAATCATTTTGTACCATGATATATAGCGGTAACATTGATGAATGATATAGAACAGGAACATAAGTTTAGAGTCAATAACTATTGCGATATACATTTTTATAAAGTACCGGTTAAACTATTTATCAAAGGGTTTATAGTTAACAGTTGAGATGAACCGCAGGTATGTATTATTGCTTCAGGTCTTCGAGTTGCTTTAGAGAATCTATGTTTGCAAATAGTATCTACCTGCTGCCGAAATAATAGTAGCTCATTTTTATCAGGCCTTTTATAATTTTAGTTTAAGGATGCAAGATCAATGGTGAAATGTATTGTATTTATAAACATTTATTAAAAAAAAAATCTGTCATATAAACGAGTGTTAAATCAAAACTGACATTAATTACTTGCAGAGCAATGTGCACAAACGGACAACGGCAAATACTGACCAAGTAAAAATTCCTACGAAATAAATACAATGACTTATATTGATGTAGTTGGTATCAGGATTATATATTGTAATGTGAAACGACGTGAGTATAATATATATAATAAACTACATACATATATGCCTGGTCTAATAATAATTTGAGATATAATATTAAGCAGCAGTAAAATATTTTACCGGCTCATAAAACCTCTTTTAAATCTGAAATTTCCACTCTAATGCTTCTAAATTACGGACGACATCTGGTTCAAATTCAGAAGGGAAATGACATGTTGACCAAATGACAGGGTTTATAATATTCTTCGTGTTAAGTTATGAGTTATGTACAATGATAGGCTAATGGTTTAAAATTCAGTCTCAAACTCGGTTGGTTCAAGTTCGCATCTTCTGGAATAAGAAATTATTTTGAAATCAAAAGAAGCATAAGTTAATTAGAAGTAGATTATAGCATAAATATTAATGTTTGTTAGTAACTATTATTTTTATCTGTAGTTTAAAAAAGTTCGTTTGTCAACAGTCGCTGATAAATGAGGCAACTTATTCTCAAAAGTCGATACTGCGATTTATCTGCGAGGTATTTAAGTTAAGGTACTTAAGGAATTTTATAATATTTTTAAAGTAAATAATCGATAAACAAACATACAGGTCACTAGATGGTACGTGGACACCGCTACTGATGGACCTTCTTAACTTCAATATATTACGGCGTCGCGCTGCCGGCTGGGAAGGAAAGCAACATCCTTTTTAACTGGCACTAGTACCTGGCGCTTCAACCGAAGGCGGTTAAAATATTTCACTGTGGATTCTTGTTTGGTAACTAGCCAGACAGTAGCGTACCCTACCAGTACGACTACCGTCTAGATTAAGCTGAGCGGCTTAAGTCCGGTGACTTAGAAGAGGGGGTGCTGGCGCCATAGCTTCGTGCGTTGTTCAAGAAGATACATAGCGAACTAGAGAGGTTAGCAGGACTTAAAAAATCATGTAGCTTGCCACACAATACATTAGTTTATTTGTAAACAAAATCACTCAGCGGTTTGAATAATTTAAAAACAAAAGTTACTATTACCGTTTACCATTTTCCAATGAATTTTTTATGTCTTTTTATCAATTTCCTAGCTTAATGCTCCCTAAAGTGCTATCATCACGAGCTTTACATTCCAGAATTAAATGGCATGTCATATAAAAGCTCCAGTTTAGATAGCTTCTGAGATATTTTCGCATTTCCGGAGTTGTTTGAACGTAAAAATTTAAGCCTTCCTTCATCTTTTGTTTTACACTACACCTTCATCTTCTGTTTTACACTGTAAGTATAAAAATAGACGAAACACAGACAGTTAGATAGCTTGACTTTCAGCCAAAAATTTTATGTAAATTAATTTTATATTTTATCTTTCTCCAACAATGTGAAATAATTGTCTAATTTATTTATATCTCGTCCTTCTTCATATTTTCATACCAACCTGATGATAAGTAAAAGGCAAAGAAAAATGTATTTTGCCGAAAAGTTTAACAATTCTATGTTAACTATACAAGTCTTTATTCGATACAAAATTTGATCAACGTTAATATGGTGATACATCGATGATCCAGTTACCAGCAGGTGGCTCGTCTGATGTTAACATAAAAAAAGATTATTATGCCATAATATGTGTCAACCTTCC
>DWPT01003146.1:0-14893 GCA_018251895.1 Agathymus mariae mariae | reverse complement strand
CACGGAAAAATAGTAATACCAATTATAATATTAACTACATAATAATAATACTGATAATATAATCTTTACCCAAAGCCTTACCACCAATTAGGCTTGCTTCCGTCGTCTCTTATGACACCCTGTTCTGCCAGCATGGGATTGGGGGGAGTATTCTAGGCCGCCCCTATACGGCAAGAATTCGAACGAAGGCGAATTGAAACACACATTCATTAAATCAATCATAATAAACAAAGGAGCTGTAACAGAATTTCACTTTGCGGCCTAAATCATCACATCATACTGTTTTTATGTTTACGAAGAATTCTATTGATTTTCATATATTGGCAAAACCAGAGTAAAATGTTTGTGGTGATGTTTCAATATCGTGGAGTACATTTATTTTGTTAATCCTGCTAGCTGAAATTGTTTCAACAAATGAAAAATAAGTATTATCACTGGTTTAGTATAGGTAAAATTTGGTTTATTGTGAAATTTATCAGATTTTATTTCGTATACTGTACCCTGGTGCGTAGTCATTATGACAGTAGTGATAACTCTCCACACTATGCTCGAGTATAATAGAAAAAATATTTTTATTGTTTTTTGGGTATTCTATTTATTCACTGAATCTATTTTATGAAGCGAATATTTAAATATTGTAATTAAAATGAACATCAAGAGCATTTTTTCTAGCTTGTGGTTAATATGGAAATTATATTCTATTTAGCAAATTAGGTAGTATCTATTATATCTATTGCTTGCGCAATTTAGAATCTACAATATTGAAAATTGCATCTATTGAATCTTTGGTAAGATAATTAATTGCATTCTGATTGGATACAAACTAAACAAGAATTAAGTAAATTGAGTTTACATAAAAATGATAATATCACGCTCTAATTGGCGCAGAGAGGCAGAGTCGAGGTTTGTCCCCTAAGAAAATATTTGCGCACCACCGTCCCTTTACATCTCGCTGTTGTTCAAAGCAGATTAATGTTTGTGCTAGGTTATTTGCACAGTTCTTCATAAAAATGGTCTAAACAGTTGTTGTGTAAACAGGGGCGGGGTTATATCATCCGGGTTGTTTTACCGTGTTAGCTCCTGTAATCCTTTTGAGAGACAATGATTGCGCGCAGAATTGCGCATTTGTATTTGAATGTTATTAATCTTTTGTAAAATTAAATTAAATTTTATGGGAAGTTAAATTTGGCTGTTTCTGTTTTGCTGCATTTATTGTTACTAGAACAAGGTTCGTGTGAAATAAAATTGTTAGAAATTCCAACGGAGAAGTCAGAAATTGAAATGGTATATCGACACAAAAATGTGACGTTGCTAAGGATACGACATTTTTATTCATTAGTAAATTCATTTAATTCATTAGTTTTCAAGAGAAGAGTGAATAGGCTTTTATAAGTTAGTGCGTTCAACATCTTAGACTTCATCACCACCTACCATTAGGTGGGATTGTTGTCAAGCATCTTAGGTAAAAAAAAAATGCATCCGAGCAAAGCCGGGGTGAGACTAAATTATGTTATATAAATATAAATATATTATTAATACCTCGCTTAATTGAGTATCAAACAAATGGACTGATGATCTGAAGCGGAAAGCCGTTGTATTCAAAAGTCCAAAGACACAGTGACACCATTTCCAAGAGGACTATTTTCATTTACGTACTTCTTAAGATTTGATTCGAAGGGCCTTAATGTATTAATAGAATGCAAACATCAATAACACCATAGTAATCATACCTTCTATCTGCCTTATTAGGGTTGTATCTGCATTAAGAGCCGTGACACACCTGAGACATGATAAACATCAGGGATAATATGGAGCTCCATAATCGTAACCGAAACTATCGGATAACCGAAATAAACATATATCCGAAACCGTAACCGAGTCCGATAAAAAGTTTTCGGATAATTTCGGATAGACGCAGTCTAAATAAAGCACGTTATGACTGGTTTACGCTGACCGAGCCGATACATTAGCCGAATCGTTCTCGCTTTAGACAGATTTTATTATTTTATTTGTTTTTTCTGTAGTTCTATTACCACATAAAACCTTGAGACAAAGTCAAACTTTGTAAATACATTGTATATATTTTTAAGTCGTAAATCATCTAATATCCGTAACCGAAATTATCCGAATCAATCGAATAATCCGAAATAATTTTATATCCCTAACCGTAACCGAAACCGGTAAAATATTATTCATATATCCGTATCCACATCCGGATCCGAAATATCATATCCATAACATCCCTAATAAACATCAAAATAATCTCTCCACAAATCTATGTACCGAGTCGACGCGGTAATATTTAATCACAATTATTACAATTACTGTTAATAGATTGTAGTCTAAACATCCAAGACATTCATCAAAAACAAATCTTTAACTATACCTATAGTTGCCCTTTTCGTTCTGAATCAAACTCAGGTCCCATCTCTCAACAGATCACAAACAACCAAATTTAACAGTAGTCTAAAATATTTAAAACCGTGGTCTTTGTTACTCTAAAGTGGCGTAAACTTTGAATGAATTCAAAGTTTTAAATTTTAAAATCTTTACTGTTTTCAAAAGTTTATCATAAAACTTAGAGTCTCTAAGTACCTACTTGGAATGGAATAATGCATGAGCATAATAATTCTTATTTCAAACGTATGCATTAAATAAGAACAAAAACGTATTTTTTTAGTTTGGTAAGCTCGTAAGTTTGAATTGAATTTATTCTTTTACTTCCTTTACAGCCTTGAAGCTTTTACGTTATTTTAAAGGCTGGAGATGTTGTAGGATCGCAAGAGATGCCTACTGCACAATACATGATGTACAAATTTACGATATTGTACAATATATTATTGTTTCATATTTATAATTTATTATGTATAAATAAAAATAAATTTATCCTACTCAAATAATTCCTAGTTAAATTACAGTAATGTGAATAGATTTCGTTATATTTAACTAATTTAATATATTTTTAACACAACTTAACAATACGGTTCCTTGTTTTATTATTCATTTATCTTTCAGTAATAGTTATCTGCTACATTGATAAAATGTATCACATAAGCATCAATATTATCTAAAATTCCAACACTTGCAACAGTCGGCGAAATAATCTAACGTATCCTGCTAACAATTGGGAGGGGCAGAGATCTCGGAAGATTTGAAGTGTACCAAGGCGCAAGGAGCAAATACTCGGCTTTTGTGATACCAGGACGTAATTTCTGCTCTGGGGATTTTAATTACTTATTGGAAACTTGCGGCCGCAGGCTGTATGAGATCGTCTCCGCTTTATTAGGAGATATCGAGGTCTTACGATGAAGGAAGACTGTCACTACTACCGGTCCACTTATTCGAAACGAATCTCGTCTTTCCAAGAATATTATTTGAATACGTTAAGGATTATCAAATAAATGTAATATTATTATTTGGGTATCATGTAACCCAGCACTAGTTTTATAGTATTTTAACTAAACCACTCGACTAAGAGATACATCTAAACAAATAAATCGCTCAGCGCGAGTAGGATAAGTTCATACATTTAAAAAAAGTTAGCAGTTAGATACAGTAATATTAAATGATAATAATAAATTCAGTTTATTACCAAAGATAATTAAGTATTTACAAACAAGAAATATAAATAAAAAAAAACAAAGCTGACGGTATGGGAGCTGGCTCAGCTTTTTCCTTGCTTGAGATTAAGGTCCCAGGAAGAGCTTTCAGCCAGTCCTTTCTCCGAAGGATGTTGTATGAGAGAAACAATGGTCTACCCCCCAGCCGAAAGGTAATATTAACATTTGTATTAAAAAAAAAACATAATATAAGGTTGAAAAACCACTATTGCGTGTGGGTGTGTGTTCTTGGAATAAGAATGATTATATTTATAAATGAGATATGTATGAGAGAGGTTTTTGAATAATGCAAAAATAAAAATACTTTGATTGATTCAATTCAATTAATAAATCAACTTTTAGTATTCATATAGTAGAAGTAGAAACATCTATAATAATTTTATGAATATGAGAATGCCCTTTCTGCATCTAATGTATCACAATAAAGAAAACGGAAATGTATAATAAGAACCCACTTCCCCCCCTTGTTTCCTATCAAACACCGCTCTTTCCTAAATTAATCTACTGTATGTAATTAAAAATTGTGTTTCACCGATTAATGGAACTTATTTTTCTGTAGAAGTTCACATAAAAGGAAATATAATCATGAGACAATTCAGTGCAGGATGTATTAATGAAAACAAATGGTAACGCCCAGAATGTCAACATGACACGAAATGTGACTTCGTTTCCTCGCAAATCGACTTGAGATACGAATAGTGTACTATGTTGTAGGTGACAAATATTACATGAGAGTTACTTTGACGGAATTTGACGATAGGATACTAAAACAAATAATTGTCAGTCAACCAAGACGTTAAAAACGAGATTTTTGTTTTGGTTACATTAAAGCTAATGTAATAGAAAAAAATTAAGAGAAAAAAAATTCGGAAGAGAAGGACGAATGAAGGTCAATATGGTATCTAAGTATAGCTAGTGCGCCAGTTGATGTCGGCTCTGTGACTAAAATAATTTTAGTAAAAAAAATTTATACATAACTACAAGAAAATATAGAAACACAATCGGGCGTTATGGGTACAGTAATTACCTAGTTTTTCAAATGAAACCAACAGACATTGGAACTTTTAATCGTAGGGCAGGCATTATGTGTTGAACATGAGTATCAAATATAACGAGTGACTGGTAAAAAATAAGTAATTTATTAAATGTAGACTAAGAAGCGCCCGCTTTATAAATTATACAACTAGAAATACCGCCAGATAGCAAGTTTAACTAGAGAAAAATAATAGTATATACATCGTTTAGTCTGGTTTTATACTTAGATGATAATAACTTACAGTTTAATCTCCTATGCAGATAATGGACCATCTACGAAAACTTTCTGCGGTGCGCTTTTATCAGCGTCTGCGCTCCGTGATTGATCGTAAGACAGCTGTCCAAGTTATAATATTGGTAAGGGTAAATTAGAAAAATTGGATCCACTTAAGAATGTGGTAGTAATCAATATGTTGGTAGAGAAATGTAGTTTCTCTATTAAGAAGTATTCAAAAAAGAAAGAAAAGGAAGAAGGTAAGCGTGAAAAAGCACGACTCCCTTAATAAAGTTAAAATTCGTGAACAGAAAATATATATATTTTGCGATACATAATAAAAATTTCAATTAAACCAAATAGAAACGTAGAAAGCCCTTGTCTCGAAAGTTTTTTTGAAAAGTTATTGACAGAAAAGTCAGTATAAGCGGCGTACAGAACAAATATTTGCAAATTGGGAAAGGTTATCATAAATATTATCATACAGGTCTTTAGATTATTACAGAATAAATTGCCTCATTGTGAATCTGATTTCAATGAAGTAAACTATTAAGTTACATTAATTATTTTAGTCAAATATTCCACACCCTAGAAGTAAAATTATAAATTATTTTAGGCAAATTTATTTTATTATTTATTTAATTCCTACTCTATCCATTATACTTTAAATTATGTAAAATTACAAATAACCATAAGTACTCTGTGGCATAGTTTCTCACAGTATGTCAAACTGAAAAGAGACACGTTACAAATTCGAATAAATTAAACACAGATTTTCAATATTTATAAAGTAACCGAACAGAATGTTATGACATTGTTTATTTAAAAATTTTTTTTTTGGGTTATGAAATGTCAAAATTTTGAATTTTATTTCGCAACGAGTCAATTAGCACATTACGTTTTTTGTTTAAGCCAAGAATTATTGTGTAAACAAATTTTCCGTTTCTACATATATACTAAATACATCCGTTTTAGTACAACTACTTAATTAAATTACAACAACTAAACTTCATTTATAATATATATATTATGTCAGTTACATAGTATATATAAAGAGAAATATTACGCAGCGTTTTTTTGTTAAACAACTGCCTACGTAATTGTATAATAATTCAATGCTAATTATAAAATGAGTATTAATTTACTTTGCAACAATCCGCAAACACAATGTTTAATGGTATTTACTTCTATACATACTCGTACCACCTTTCTTCCTACGAAGGAAAACATATAATTATGATATATAAAAGTATATACCAACATACATACATACTGTCACCAACACGTGTTTCGCTCCGAAACGGAGTACATCTACGAAAGTTAGCCGCAAAGTGTGCGCCTGCTACTTCTATGCATGTATAGAAGTATATACCATCATACATTGTGCTCAAAGTAACGCCTGATACTATCAACTATATCAATGCTATCTATCCGCGACTCTCAATGATTACACCTTGCTATATATTTTTATTGATGCTTTTGTTAATAATGTCTGCCACACGGCACTCACGGGTCCATGGAATGCTAAGAAGGTTGTCTCATACAGAAGAAATATTTCCCAAGGTAAAATTAAATATCTGTATCATTAAAAAAATATCAAAGTGTTAAAATTAAATAAATCGTAACTTTTAAATAAAAATATATATATTTCCACTTCCACACTTTCCATCCAGTAATATTGACATGTTTCTGCATATCATTAATCAAAGAATACGGTTGCCAAGCTCGGGAACACAAATCAAACGACAAACGCACGCAGTAGACTGAAATTTGCTTAACACTTCGATAAATACCATGTTTAAATTAGTGTGCTTAAGCACTAAGTTCGGTGCCAATGACTTCTTTCAATAGACGAACAAATATTAGCATCGAGTGCCTTTGATCTGAGACGTCGGCGACTATTTTGGACCGCCGTATGCTCTTAATTAAGTTCAAACAAGGTGTACGAAACCGAGTGAGCTTTATTTACCTCAGCGGTATTTGTAAATGAACAATATTGGGAGAATTACAGATGTACGAAAATTTGCTAAGGAAAGAGACAAAATTTGAAATATTAAGACGTTCAAAGCGGTACTGTACAAATATGAAATGCACTTTGTTTTAAATTCGTGCTCTCTTATGAAATTAATTTTTGAATTACTTAAAGTACATTATGTGATTTAATAAAAACTTATTTTGAACATATTGAGCCCCGTTATATACAATTTGATACCGCTGAGGAGTTCTTTCGTCGTTTCTTCTCATCGGTGATAAAATACTCTTTAAAAACTGTATTAAAAGCAAAAATGGCATGCAAGCAAAAGTCGAGTATTGTTGAGAAATTTAAACTATATAGAACAGACTACCGCTATTTCGCTTACATGCTATCAACAGATAATTAATAAATAATGTTATACAATAAATGTAATGTACCGCAGAGGATTATAATCAGTTGAAAAGCTCTTGTGGTGGTTTTATAATTCATGAAAAAAGTAATAAAATGTAAATATTATCTTCAAAGCTGCATATATAAAATTTTAATTTATGCTATAAATCAATATTCATAATTCCTTATGAAGCATATATTAACAGATGTACGAGTTGCTCTTTAAAAGTATATGTGATAATATCGATAAATAATCCACCATTTGATACTACCATACCGTGATTAAAATATTCAGCAAACAAATATCTGAAAATTTTACTGACTAATTAGTTTGTCGTTATTATAATGAACCTTTGGCTGTTGTACCACAACCTGCGGCGCCAGACTTCCTGCGACAATATTAAGTGTTTCCATATAATTAATGGCTCTGCAGGGAAGCATGATGAACGTAAAACGTATTAATTAGCCATTCATTGTTCCTCTTCTGTAGTTTTAATTATTTCTATGTGCTTGTAGCTTTAATCTATTATCACCTACTTCATGACACATGTTCATATTGCCTATAAAAGGTTCAACGTTCATTTAATACATATTCATATTACCTACAAAAGGTCAGCATTCTTTCATCAGGCATTTTGCATTTAAGTTTTCAAAAAGACAAACTAATTGGAAGCCCTAAAATGCGTAATGTAACTGAATCACTGATTGTATTCAAAATACAAACTTACATATTATGAATTGTACTTATATCTATATTTCTATTGAGATTTTTTTTTTGTAAAAAACCTGCTTTTTTGTTAATTTAAATATAGAATTATTAGATGCGCTACTGACTATCCTACAAAGTATATGTCTATTCTACGAAGAGGGCGGTAGCTAGATAGTTGGGCAAAATACTCCACCACCATGCAAGTACCTGCCAGATTAAACAGACAGTACAGAGCCCAGCGATTTCCTCGAAAGCCAATCAATGATATCCGTTGAGGAGTTTCACTCTTTGTATTCATAATACATGATCAGATCTTCGTCTTATTGAAAGGAGACCAACTCCATGCTATCCCATATACACTAAAGAGCGTAATCAAAATTAGTTCATAAATAACTCAGTTGCAATATTTACATTTAAAACAAATCTTTACAAACGAATACACAATCGTCTCCTTTTCTGATTTCGGTTAAAAAAATAGCCGCTCGTAGTTCAGTATCGAAAACGAATAATTCATAAATTATATCTAGTTACGTTTTACATAACAAAGACAACATAACATGTTTTGTATCAATACTAGAAAGGTTTGTCGTGATCGGCGCTACGTCTCCAGCTGGCAACGTTGCGGCTGATTGCCAATTAGATGTCTTTTCCAGGCGTCTGCATTCAAATATCTTTGTTTCAAGCCAATGAGTAATGCTTAATCAGTTAAATAACACTCTAAATTGATTTGAAAATAGATTATTATAAGAAATTTCGAGTGATAGTGTATTGAATGGGAAAATAGCATTAGTCGACTGAATATTGTAAAAAAAGTTGCCACACCTAACAATTAATTGCAGATTAAATTAAATGACGAACGAACGTAAATGATATACGATTAAATGACGTATGTCTTATGTTTTTGTAGTTCCCTTTAAATTTTTCAATTCTTCAATATTTCTTTATCAATGTTTAGTTGTCTATTATCTATATTTCTATCTCAATGACTAGCTATTGATAAACCTGTTAATAAATCATACAGTGATTTGATAAGTGGCGAAAGGGATATACTGTACTTATATTTAATAATAACAAGGCTTAAAGGGTATGAGATAAACTAAAAAAATATATAATTTATTTAATTGAACACTAGCTCGTTCATGAACACAACCTATAATTGTGCCACTGGACTCTTGTTCTCTCTGATCTAACTTGATTATTATATAAGTTAATGCCCAATCGCACTGGCGAAGCAGCGAACATTATAGAGAATTATCATCGAATTGCGAAGTAAATAATTTTAAACACGCAGAAAACATTATTCAATTCAAAGTTAAAGCCTACCAGAGCCAAATAATTATCGTCATCAGGGAGAGGACTATCTTTCAACCCACTGGGAGATTACTGCTTATCAATCTATTCGCTTAACACGTTCAAGTCACGATCGTTTCAAAAAGCTTACAAGATAATATAAATTCTTAATATGAGTCACACTTAATTTCTAAAGCTTAGGTTTCTACTTAAGTAACAAAGGAATGAGACGCGAAAAGTTGATTGGACATTCTATCGATTTTAGATTTCCCAGATGCCAGAAGAAGTGATCCGGCCGATTGCCAATTAGATAGTTTCCCCAGGTGTCTGGTTTCAGAAACAAAGGTTTCTCAATGTACAACACTAAGCTAAATTAAATAGGGTATGCATACATTTATTTTAAATAAAAGAATACACATTTTATTCGTTTTTTAATTAGATAACCCAGCTTTGGTCTGATAGGGAATTTTCAAAATGTTTTACGCATGCAGTACATTTTAAATTAATTTTGCTATGCTAGGGTTATAAAGGTGCCGTTTTAGAAAGGTAATAATAAAATAAATAATTGTATCTCTTTAAATAGAAACATTTCATTAATTAAAATAAATTATACAACAACGCCTGCCGAGTCAGCTACTTTTTTTACTGCTTGACTTTCTATGTGTGGACAAAAATTACAAGGAAATCACTTAATAGATTTATAGGATACTTGGCATATTTGTACTGTTATATTTAGGTACAATGTAATTTTTTTTCAATCAGTTGCGTATATGCGGCAAGTAATCTTTGGAACAACGACTAGGCATGTATATATATATATATATAGGATTGATAGACCCGGAAGAAAACTGTGCGGGCCGCTAATCTATATTGATATTATAAAGGGAGTACAAATTTGGTGAGTTTGTACGAAAGGAAGAGTTGATACGGTAAGTAATTTCCGAAGCACGGCATCTATTCAAACAATATACCATTTGAAAAGTACGTTATTCTAGAAGGACTGTACATCAATTATATTGCGTGGCCATTCCGTTATGAGGGGCAATGAACAAAGTTTTAACTGCGTTTTGCAGCTATCGCAGGAAATGGATATGTTACCAACTTACAAAACTAAATTGCCCTATTTGTAAAAAAAAAACAATATTAAATGCAGCATTAAAACCATTAACAATTGCTTTGGTGTGGTTGTATAATATACAATACATATACAGATTATATAAAAGAAATTGGTTTATTTTATGAATCAAAGCGAGCGACGGCGTGTTCGATTTTACATAATAAAGTGCATCTTCAATCGGACGTGGGTAATATTTCTCAAGATCGTAGACTCCCTATTACATCTTATATCATTGAGCTGTTATTCTAAAGTAAAATATATGAAATTAAAACAATACTAAAACAGTATAATTGCAACAATGTTGTTTTCCACTTTTAAAATTGTTCTTTCCTTAATCTATAAGTACTTATTAAAACAAGACAGGCAGAGGATTAAACTTTTTTTACATTTTTTATAAGCTGGAAGTACTCAATATAAATATTAAACACAGTTAACAGATTATTTGAGATAACGAAAAAAAAAGCGAGCTACCTTTTAATAAGCACTCCATCCACGAGATATTATTCAATTAATTGTTGCCCATTCCGTTGGTTAAGTAATATTATTTACAATTTTAAAATTACACATTTGTAGCGGAAGTTACAAAATTGCTATGAGCGTTTGTAATCACATCAATATCAAATTAGTTTCAAAACGAAACATTCCGTTCAATATTTTAATAAGCATAGATATTATATAAATTTTAATTGTTATATCTCTAAATAGCTAACGCTGGAAAATAACATAAAACGTTAAAAACAAAATATAATCATACTAGCACAATAACATAAACCACGAGACACGAAACATATTTAAATTATAACCTTATATTTAAATGTTATTATTACACCATTACGATTTTACAACATGACAAGTTTTCAAAATTCATCCACCCACACGCACTTACTAAACGATATACCGTAGTTACGTTGACGGCATTTACTGTATTTTCCGGAGTAGTAATCTGTCGTTGGGTAAGATTTTCGGCAATTACCTTAATCGGATTACGAGCTTGCGAGTAGTGACGTCACTAAGCAACTGAACCGCTAATCTTGCAGTAATTGCCCCTTTTAGCTAGAAGTACTCCCGAAACATCGTACGGTTTTCAATTTGCAATATAACAATGTAGTTCAGTAATTAATTTATACAGACTTATGTGTATTAATAGGCTTATCGTAATTGTTGTAACGAGGTATATACTTTAGTTGTTGCAATATATTATACATTGAATTAATTTTTAATAAATATGTACATAGGATTAGATTAATTAAAATAGTTTTTTGATAGAAAGTTAGTAGACAAAGTATTGAGAGTATAATTTATTGTATCTATAGACGTAAGTTATTGGGATATTTGCAATATCTGGCATAAATTTGCCACATTGATCCCCGAGAGTATCTAGACAATAAGAGTACATGGATTCTTAGTTGTAAATAATGATTGTTATCATAATCACTAACGAACCCCGCTTTTAAAACAAGAACATATTAAGGCTACAGTCGACGAGAGTCATGCTAAGTTCTGCCAAAGCTTTGAGAACACTATAGAATTCGCAGATAATTATTATATCAACTAACTAATTATTACATTAAATTATAATGACAAGGTCAATGAGACTTATTTCCACAATGTTATGTGTTTATTTATTTGTGTTTAAATAAAACACAACTCAATAACGGAAACATATCTCTCTTAATCTCCCTGAGTTATGAGAATCATCTTAAACTGGCAAACTGATGAATAAAAAAAACATCAAATTAAATGTACTCAATAAAAACCAGCATGATCTAAATCAATTACTACATAAAATCAAAATTTTATATATTCTACCCATAAATCGCAAATCATTAAGCTATGAAATATATTTTCTGTCTATCAAAGTAACATTTCAGACAGTTATTTATAAGGCGAGATTTTAGTAAAGTGTCATTATTCATTGTTTATAAGGGCGCGTAGAATGAACTTTGGAGATGCCGTCGACTCGGAATATATGAACCTAATCAAGCTTCTATTTCTAATAAGTGACGGGTAACTAAACTTGCGAAGAAGTATTACTATTTTAAAATAAAACGTTATGAATATTTGAAGTGTAAGGAATTTCATCATTAAATCCAAGCCAACCTCCTCTGCTCGTGGTTCACCCTGCTGATCAGCAAACGATGTTAAGGCGAAGGGTTCGCTGGACTCCACCACCGTATTTAATCGCAATCGTACTTGTGCCGGAGGTAGGGATTTTTAGCAGATTTGTTCTACCTACCTTCTAGATTAAGCTCATAAGCTTTTACGTGTTTTGATTACAGTGTTGGAAATTTCTAAGCGGGTACCCTACCCGGGGAGTTCCATCCGGTTCCATCTCTACCCGCAAGACTTCCGTGATGCCCTTGATTGCTATTTTTTGACGGCTTTTGAGGTTACAACGTAACAATAATGAAATCTGATAGCACGATTCGATTCATGTTGCATATGTATACTGTAAAGACGACGTAAACGTTTTGTTCTTTTGAAGTTTATATCTTGGATTTTATGTATGATTAATCCTTGTCACATGGAGATTTAATAAATTGATTTTATAACATTGTGTTTATTTTCAAATTTTCAGGTTACGAAAAATAGTGACTTATTAAAATATTTATTTCAAAATAGTGTGAGTATATACCGATAACTTCTGGATTAAAAAGTCACGTATGAAGTAAGAAGAGTTAGTATCTATAACAGCCTGTAGACTCTAAACCTATTAGTACTGCATAACTATTGCATTGCCACTACCAACAATCTTCAATATCCTGAGGTCTAAACGTAAACAGTTTTATTGAAGTGTTGTTTAAATAACATTTAAGGCTATTTCAAAATGTTTTACACGTAACAGAGGGAAAGTGTATCGGAAAAATGACAAAACCAACTGCGTAAAGACTTAACCCTCGTGAAGTGAGGCATTACATACGCTCATCGTGTTCTCAAGTGCTGATGGAACTGATTGGCCAGCTTTGCTTTAACAATAGCTTTCAGAAAATATTTGAAAATGTATTAACGTTCTATACGAATCCTACAAATGCGAACCGTCTTCCCTAATAATAAGGTATAGTTTCGCTTAAATAGATGCAGCGACATAAAATTTCCTGTCGAAACGACTCAATACATCTGCTTAGTCGGATTTCATGTTTCATTGACTGACGTTGGTAAGAATCATTTGGAAAGTAAGCTGGGGCACTCCTGAATGTTGTGCAAACTGTTCTTATCAAAAAAGATGATTATCTGATATGAATCACTTTCCCTTTGTCAGTACTGAAATATGTATCTGTTGAAATGTAGAATTTAAGATTAATAAGTATTAATTATTTGCATAAAAATAAACAGATAAATTACGAGTTATAAATAAAAACTACAATTTTATAAATGAATCATTCAGTACTGACAAAGGGAGATCGATTGATATGATTATCGTGCTTGTAACTTTTGCTAATTTTTTTATCGTGCTCTAGAATAGGGGTAGAAGTTTGTAAAAAATGTTGTCTAAAAATATAAAACTTATTTTGCTACCTCTAAATGCATGTTATTAATATTTTGAGAAAAAATATTATTATAAAACCGATTTCAAAATGTCAGTGCAAAAGGAATTTTGTGATTCTATTCCATTGATTGCATAACCATAATTATTAGTGTATGCGATCGATCGAAAGTTCTGTGCTTAAATAGGAGAAAGAGTTTTAAAAACACGAAAAAGATAGAGTTTATATATTTTTAGTATGAATTATGTAGAAACATGAACAGAAATATCTACCAGTAGAAAAAAACTAGAATTACAGTGTATTTATTACAATCTCTTATGTAGTGATTATCTACAGACCTCAAAACCAGATCTATACCATATTTATATTATACTACAAATAAAAAAAAAAACAGACTTATAACCTCTTCCTTTTTTTAAATCGGGTTAATATGCTAAATTTCTCTAAACCTACTACTCAGTTATTATAGACAGACTTTAAGGATAGAATTTCCAAAAGAAATATTCTGTTACAAAGTTATTATATAGTTAAATATAACTTAGATATCGCTCTCAGATTATTTCAAAGTAGAAAAATATTAATTAGAAAACTAAAAGACGTCTGCAAATCTACAATTAATAATACTTAATGCAATTGAATACAGTAGTGATATACGTACTATGTATACGGAGTTATGGGCCCAAATTAACTAAATAGAGTTGATGAAATCATATAGACAGATACCAAAATACAGTTATCATGATTTTTCCTGATATTGCCATGACACGAGCTACACAATGATAGGGTAGGAGGGGTGCTTTCTGTTCATGTGACACGTGATACGTTACATTTCTTGATATTATTAGTTCGACTTTTACCTAAGATACATGTTGATATAAAAACACGAGAATTTTTTATGGTCAGTGCTATTGTTTTTTACTTAAACATTTGTTACATACAATATAATTGTTTTGTTGTGGTAAATAAAATTTTATTGTTGCATTATAATGACTGTCATTAAGCACTATTATTTTTATATATCCGTGTTAACATAGTAAATGAGTAAATTATTTATTATT
>DWPT01003145.1:0-14894 GCA_018251895.1 Agathymus mariae mariae | reverse complement strand
GTGCGCTAATCTCAAAACGGCTTAACAGATTTTGTTTTGGTTTTGCATCACTTAAAATTCATTTCATCTCAATCCGTCAATAAATAAAAAAGTTATAAATTAATTCAAAATAATGTAGTTAGGTTACTATTTCTTAGCGTAAGGCGTTACTTTTCCTAAGCTAAGCGAGGGTGATTTGTTAGTATATAATGACAATCTTAGTAAATATTCTTCGGCTAAAAAATGTTAAAACCACTAAAGATTCCCATTTTAACGGGGTCTCACAACCGGCACACACTACCTGGACAGTAGGTATTCTAGATTACGGACACGTTTATGCGCTGCACTTTGCTGTTCCTGTACAGTTTACTAGTAAGTATTGTGGACGTAGTTAGTAGATAATTGTGATATTATTCAGATTTTAAAATATTCATATCCACTCCCAAAATTTCATATCCATAACATCCCCAGTGTAAAGAAGATATACACAATACTGTAATACTTAAGTAATCAATTTAACTTACATAGAACATCTAAAGCAAAGGGTCTGCTCTCGCCATCACCTTCGGCGTTGAAGCCAACACAAGTGTAATTCCCCGCAGTCTTTCTGCCCACCCCCTGGAGGACTAGGGATTGGTTGCTGATGATGACGCCTTGGCCCACGTTGTGGTGGAGAGTTTTACTCTAATTACACAAAATATACGAAATTATTCGGAGATCCTTTGAACCGAATCTGGACATGTGGATCGGCTAACATTTGGTAAATTACACATATTGTAAAGAGAGAGTACGAATTGAGTATACATGCGGAAAGTAATGCCCGAAACCATCACTTTGAAAAATTGTTTTACCATTTGAAAGGTGCATTCAATTTAATTCCGGAAGAGCATAGGCTAATATAAAGTGTATATAATTAAGTGTTTATTCCAAACAATGTCGGAAGGGGCAGCTAGTCAATCATCAAATGTTATTCGGGAGATGTAAGACAATCAATCATATGCTTACGTTATGCCTCCATTCAACTTTGTAAACGTAGGGATGTGCCCTGATAATACAGTCGAAGTACACATCCGTTCCCTCTCTTATGTTGCTCGGGTCCAGGTTTGTGCCTAGCCTTACTACTGTTTCTGGGACATCTGTGGACAAACACAATTTGAAATATGGTTATTATTTTATTAGTCAAGCAGTCGTAAAACAGACCAAAAAAGACTAGAATTAGAATTAAAGAAAAGAAACTAAGGAATTAAAAAACTATCAAAGAAAAAACCTCTAGCATATATATTAAGTCATCCAATCTAGTGGAAATCATAAGAGTTCAAAGAAAAGTAAATAGTTCTCGGTTATACATTTTTCTTGTGGATATTGTTTCTCACTTGTTATGATAAATTTTTCGAATTAAAATTTATTTTTACAGATAAACTACGCCCTCACAACGTTTCTATGGTTACAATTATCGATCATTGTTTTATAAAGTCATTAGTTTTAATCGTGCAATCACAATGAATCTCGAAGGCAATGGCTCCGAAGGTCGGATTACCGTGATTTGATTGAAGAGTGAAATGTATTCTGATTATGGATTTAAAAGAAATAGAAGCAAAGAAAAGGGTTGACTGGTAGGGAATGCCATTAGGCATTAAGTCCGCCCATTGTACCCACTTTATAAGGTTTGTATAACAAAATAATAAATAATAAAAGAATTGGATTCGATGAATTACCGCTAACGATCGCTTGAAAATGAAATAGAATTCTTAATTTAACAATAATACAAACCTAGTGACAAACGTAAACGTAATTTTAAATCTTACACTGAATGTCTAAGGTCCAGTCGTCTTCTAGCGCTGGAACGGAGGGCATCTGAGGGTTAGAAGCGCGACACGCCAGCTTCGCTCCAGCATCCGTCTTAGCTAGTTGCAAAGATACCGTTGACGTGGTCGTGTTCCCGTCAGTGGAGAGCTGTATACAAGGAAATCGGATGAAAAACAGTGCAAAAATAAATATACTAATGTAGTTACAGACTATTAATAATATATGATTTTAAAAACACAAGAACTGTGAGAACTGGTTACAGTTAAATTGTGCCATAATGTCACAGTAGACATACAACAGGTATTATTAATGACACGTTTTAAAGGTAAAATTATGAATTTACCGCAAACACACACCGCAACGTTGGGTTTCCTTATGTTGACATGTACAAATGAATGTTAAATATGACATCGAAGACGCGTATTTTATCCGCCACATTCATGTCTGCTTCATGGCCTCTCACTTTGCAAGCATGGAGAATGACTTGACTACAGTCTTGTCTAAAATTTTATTGTCATTAAAAATTTCTCGAGTTAGAAATTACGCAATAGTGATTTGGGTTGGAAGATGAGCACACAAATAATTAACATGTTTAAAAGATGTTATCATAATGGAAAATATGGACATTTACAACCATCTACCAAAATTCGGAATATTAAATTTCAATTATAATAATATTTAAAAACCAGTTGACATTTTGAGCTGAGCCAAAACTTGTTTAAATAAGTCAGCGTCCTTTTACTGGTTAATTCTTATAAAAAAGACAGCCGTATGCTTCCTAAAATCATATCTAGGATTCATAGATCTAAATTGTGTTTAAGGTATAAAAAATCTAGCGGATCTATTTCTCACTTTCTTGGGCTCCATCCATCTTCGAACTCTTTTTTTCATTAGATTGATCAAAGGTATCACTGATGCGTTGTCGGCCAGGAAATGAGAAGAAGGTAAGAAAGAAAATACTGGCTCTCAGGCCCCCAGCTACTTCTTAGAATTAACCGTGAAATCTTTTAGACGTCCCCTGCTTCCTTCTTGGTCGCCAACCTTCATATTGGCCTTCGTTGGATAACAGACGTTAAGATATTCTTTTAAATTGACAATTCGATAGGTTATAAACCATCCCACCATTTCTACCGGAGGATACTCTAAATCTCTTCAATTTCGATGAGGGATTTGTACCCTCCAGCGAACCACTAATAGACAAACTAATAGATAAACAGAGTAGCTTCTCAATTTTAAATCGTCAATCAAACGAGTACAGATAAGACCATGAATTTGTAGTTGGTCCTAAAACCAAGTTCGGTTCGATCTATCTTTATATATGGTTTTCTATCTGATTGAGATGTAGAGATGAGTTAAGAAAACATAAAACGGTCTTAGTCTAAGATGAGAAGAGAGCAAAATATTTGTTGTAGAGACGCCGTTTGTTTGCGTTAACGCTATATTTTCATAAGGGTTTATGAAATATCTGAATTTAATGACTGTTAATAATTTATAATTAACTTAGTAGTAGATAGTGACGTCGTCTTGCAGAACGGAGGGTTTAGTTCTCTGCTGGGCTGTAATTTATGTACATATAAATGTGTCTATTACTAGACTAGACTTGATTGTTTGTGATGTCTTATTTGCGTCTGTACTTTATACACACGACACAGGTTATCCTAGTGAGGGGCTGAAATGTGATTTGCTTTTTGAAATATAGCTCCATACCTTATTTCAAGTGAGTGATTGACGGATTTAACCAAAGTGAGCACAGCAAGTTGTTAATATTAAAGGATTATTAAAGGAATTAAGTATGTAAGTGAAAGTTAATAACTTTATTTTCATCTTAAAGCTCAAGTTCTAAAACAGTTTTTAATGTAACTATCACAAAATAAACATAGTGATTTTTGGCAGAAGCTCTGTAAAAATTCAGATCTGACTTTAGGACATAGCTTATCACAAACATGTCTAATAGTGGGACAATTACTAATTGTAACGAATTAATAAATTATGATAATATCTATATTTATTTAATCTTCGTATAAAATATTTACATTTTTAGTAAGCAGGTAAATGTTGAATAATAATACATTTTTAACTATTGATAACTTGTAAAAATAACAACTTGAATTAATACAGATCTTAATTCTAGTAAGAATATGTGTTTTCGTCTAACCGCACAAGCAATTCAATGTTGTCTTCATCCTATTCACGCTGACACGGTTGAACCACAGGCCTCGGTAACAGACCGCATTCTGCCCGAAGCAGAATATTAATACATAACTCTAAGGATGAAACTTATTTTATAAAATAATAATTAGAGTAAAATAATATATTTTAACTAATCGATCTGAGAGTTTATATTGTGTACGATAAAGAGTAATCGTGTAGCGCTAGATAAGAAACCTAATTATATTATCAGTATGTGGGTATATATAATGCTTTTTGTTATTATAAATTTTCGATGTTCTTGACCAGCAAAAAACGTAGTCGTGGTTAACCTCGCTTCAATATGTACACATCATCTGATTCTCAGAACTTATGGCCGATCACAACAATCGGGGTTGGTTTTTCACGTGGTTTTGAGAAGTACTTTTTTGCTGTTGGACTATTTATATACATGGTTAACTACGTACACATATGAAAAACAGAACACACACACATTATAATTATAATTATTTAAATGTATATTTATAGAAAACTAAGGTACTAACAGGTAAGTTTCTTTTAGCTACACGATATAGAGTTCGCATCTGAGCACGCATCCTGATTTGGAAACTTTCGAATCTCTATGCTAATAGCATAGATATATATTTTCAAATATAATATATATTTTCATTCCAAAACCCTGTAAACTATAATAGTTGTAATAATATTAATCGCTCTTCAATTAGGCTATCGCTTTCCATTGTTAATTTTCAATCCACTTTAACAATAGCTTGATCAGAGGTTCACCGACAGTAAATTTCCTGTTCATCTAATTACATTTACAAATAACTAAGGCCAGATCTTTGTTATAAATTGAGCCTCTTCGTCTAAGAGGTCATCTGTCTATTAAAACCGTGTGGTTTCAGCTCATTGCAAGCTCAGTGGTCGGATTTCTCTCTCCGTGTAATTCTCTCTGTGTAATGACGTAGCTTCATAGCGAATTGATGAAGAGGCAAATGTAATTGAATGAATTTCTTATGCTACTAGAAGAAATGACAAAATAAGACGGTTAGATGTGCCATCCAAAGTATGGGAGTACCTAAGATTTTACCACTAGCGATTAGCCACCGTACGACTTGAAGTAACCTCCTGCCCCCACTTCAGAAAGTCTTAAGTTTAGAAAAAACAGCCGCATCGTTGTAGGAATAGAGTTTTCTTTTTGTTTGTTTTTCTATGAATTAAAAACGAGAATTTATTGCAATAGCTATAGAAACACTGTAAAATTTGTTAACTACCCTCTTAATAGAATGTCCATTCAAATTTTTATTCAAATATTTATTGATTCAAAATATATTTTTACATATTTTACATAGTCATAGTTATACATAGTCAGACAATAATAAAAAGAATCTTTAGTCTCTATATCAATAGCAAAGCTTATCAACATTACTTGCTGTTTCTTGAAAAATAATACTTTCTGAATACAAAAAAACTACCGAACAGTATGTCGTCAATTTTATGTACCTACGGGCTTTGTCTTTATACAGTAATATTATTAGTGTAGACTAAACAATTATAGGATAAGAATTAGACATTATACATTATTGGACAACATATAATAATAATCGTTGTATATCTTATATTGCATACCCGTTCAATTCAATCGTTGTTTTACGATTATCAATTGGATGTTGAGCTTTGAATGCTGTAATAATGTTCATAACTATAAATATAATGTATTGTATGTACTTTATTTTCAGAGGGACATTTTTGAGGAAAATACACTCGATCGAATGATTAAACACAGCTCATTTTCATGTTGTATGTTTAAGGCTTACACGTAATAGATAATAACTTTCGTAATTACAAAATTAACAGTGAATAAAGCAGCTTAAACCCTTTTCACATGAATTCAATATGCAGCCATAAGTAGTAGTAAGTGATTTCTGCTACTTTGAGTAGGAAAAAACCCCTTCATAGTTTCTTGCCGCTTCTTCTTCCGGCAGGCACTACAGGCCGGCACTACTCACGGCAGGGATTTGTTGACTTTCGTAAAGTGGTTGTACTCAACCTCTATGATGATTGACTTTGAAAAAACACTAGCAGAAGAGGATAGCAGTCTTACACTTCAGGTCTAAGATACCTACTCTAAATCTAAAAAAAATTAAGCCCTTTATACTCGTAGTACAGATATGTAGAATATGTTATGGGTTGTAATGTAGATGTATAATGATTAATTCAGTATTATATCAACACCAATAATAACCGATTAAATGTCAACAACAATTACAAAAACACTATAATGAAAAATTAATTAACACAACAAAAAATTGCAACAATATCTTATTCCATGTCATCAGAACGGAGGAATTCATGTAGAAAATTGGTTATAAATCTAATAGAGCGTAATTCAGCATTGCGCAACCAAGCAGAACGCGTAATGAGAATCGAAACTAAATTAATCAGTCGCACATATTGCGAACAATTGGATATAGATCTGGTAATGATTTTCAATCGCATTGATAATAATTCACACAAATGGAAACTGGTGAGTAAAATTGCACAAATAAATAACCTTCCATTTTGTTTTGTATGTTTGAAAAAGTTATTACAATATTAACAATTTTAATTATTTAAAATTCTTAAATGATATACGTAATATTAACAATACTCTTTATTGTACAACATAGTGCGGACATGATAAAATAACAGTTTGATATTATATAATAGGTAGTCTTATCACTAACAAGCGATTACGGTGAGAATTTATAAGTATAGGAATATTATATAGTAGCAGGGTGTACTAAATAAGATTAAATACCAGGTTGAGTATAAAATAGATTGCAACTAATGAAATGGGATTGAGTATACGTATCTACTTATACATGCACTTATCCTGCCTACTGATTCAACTGTGATCTGGTATTGAGATTGTAGAAATTGGTCATAAAGTTATTGGTTCTCTGCGGTTGTTGTATCTCCTAAAGAATTTTTTGCAAAGTTTAATAATTTCTATCATTGATCACGCTGCTCTAATCTGGCTCTGATTTAGCTGGGGCGTCTACGCAATTGTTTTATTGGATATATTTTTAGTTTACGTATCATCCACCTGTGGCAAATATTGAACTTATCTTTAGTCTATTTAAGCAGTGAATTTTGAGTTATTTTAATTCATTTTTGGCGATCCCGTAGCCTAGTTGGTAGTGACCCTGCCTGCCGAGCGAGGGGTCCCGGGTTCGACTCCCGGTCGGGGCAGACATTTATGTGACATATAAATGTTTATTCTCGGGTCATGGGTGTTTGTGATGTTATATTTATGAGTTTCCCTAGAACACTGAACACTGAACAGCCCCTAGTGCGGGCTGTGAGTGTATAAACGTTTATTTATTTTACGTTATTTTGATATATACAGGAAACTAAAAATATTGCACTGCTTAACACTTAAATATCATATCTGTAATTGACGGTGCCAATAATATATATAATTTATAAGAGGCGTGACTGACACACAGTCGAATAAAAAAAGTAGGTAACAACCTGTTAGTTGACTGACTAAAACGTTGCAACCGAAAGATATATCACCGTGAATATTATACGTATTATCTGTTAAAGGTACTTATCACTTTTGTATTCTATACTGTCATTTAGACCCAAGAACTTGAATCAAGAGTGAAAATTACTTTACCCCTACACACGAGCGTCGACGAAATTTAGGCGAGTGATGCAGAACACAGCAACATGTAAGGAAAGGACTTTGAAGTCATTGCCTTGATGGACGTAGGCTTGGACCCAATGATAGATAGAGTGACCTATATTCTATTTAAATATAATTAAATATACAACAACCAATAACACCGGAATATAATTTGAATAGAACATAGAATATTAATTAAATTCAACAACGTGCAAAACTTCAATATTCATGTTATTTTTAATAACGCCATCAAAGTAAACAGATTGGTGTAACGATAACTAAACAAATCATGAACACTTAAACGAAACTCAGTTCCAGGCAACCGGTATTTGAGAGCTCGAGACGATCAGAGAGCTTTGACGTTCAATATTCATAGCGCAAATTTGCGTCTCGTTTTATATCGTATCAGATAAACATTGTTTGTGAAGCTAAGAGAGGTTTTCGCCTATCACTTGCGCTGTTCTCGCCTACAACTTAGCTTGGCCCTCCCTTACGACCGATTTGAGAACGCTCGAAGCACTGGCTGTCCCATTCAATCTACATTTATTACTTTTACGTGTCCCTATTTTAAGTTGACTCCATGATGTTGTTTCTTATGGCCATAAAGATTACAGGCGCCCTCGATAAATTTAGATGGCGCGAAATTAGTTTTGTCTTTCCAGGGTTTGAAATTAGGCACACTTACAACGGTAGCCTTATAGTATTTAATAGTTTAAGGCCCCGGAGATAAATTAAATACCCACATATTTAAAAGGTAAAGAAAACAAAAACATCTATTCAAAAATACGATTGATAACAATAACGTTGGCATGAGATGATCTAATTTGTAACTTTGCTCTAATGACTTTCCAGAACTATGACACCTCGGTAGAGTTTGCAGAACTCTGACACATAAGAGACGAAGACCATCTTATGTTAGCACTGGCATATTTTCATCACTTCATTGTAATCTACTAGCATAAGTCAAATTAGAAAAAATAAAAAATCACTCAGTCGGTAGTTACGTGGCGGCTAGTGGCAGAATTTCTTGAGCCTATTTAAAGAGTCGATCTCGAATGTTCTCGTTATTTAACGGTTGTTGAGCCATGTCAGAGGCCTTCGGGTGGCCTAAGAACGCGGGCACGTAGGTTGGCCACTAAGCTTTTGCACCAAGTCGCATTGAAGTAGCATATTTAACGCTCTCTCAAATATAAGGCGAGATCCAACTTGACTTAGCGGATCGCTAATGTTTGATGCCACGTTTTAACAATAAAAGATTGAAATACTGATAATGGAATTGAAATTAGTTTCGTGTTGTTATATCAAATATGACACAATTACAATGTGAAGCAGACTTCTTTGATTTAAGCTACGAAGTAATAATTTATATTTCATGAGTTTCAAATCATGAAGATGGTTTCCAAAATACCAATTAGTCATCTTTGAAGTATAATTTTATTTAATTTAATTACAAATTAATTATCACTGGCTTCGGTGAAGAAAATCATTGTGAGCAAACTTGCAACCTGAGCGTTCTGTATGATGTTCTTAAGGGTGTGTCGAGCCTGCCAACCCGGAGTGGGCCTGCGTGGCGGACCATGGACTCGAGCCTTCTCATTGTAAGAGGATACCCGAGCCTAGTAGAGTTATAATTACAAGTTATAATGTATTTACTTGTAAAGTTTCGAGATCCACCTCAGCGTTACGTACGCAATGCTCCTTCAAACAATTGCGTATAATAATTTGTTTCAATGTCATTCATACCGTTTCTTTAGCATTATTGATCCTGTGTCCGTTCTTCCACCAGGTGATCGACGCAGGAGGTCGGGACCCTGAGCTTTGGCAGAGGAGGTCGTATCTTCTGCTGGCCGATAGTGGCTGGTTGGACCCCAGAATGTGGACTGTTAGAGGTGGGACTGTGAAAGGAATGGATAGTTAAACAACAAATATTATATTAATTACTTGAGATAAGTTAATTACTTTAGTCTCTAACACTGAGTTTATATTTTTTATAAGATATTTAATCTTAATATATTGTATATTTAATACACTTTTTTAATTAAATGAAAAAATGAAACGAATTCTTATAAAAACAATAAACACTTAAAAACGAGGTTATCTGAATAGTTTTGGAGATGCCTTTCTGTATTACAAGATATCATTTTATAAAGGAAAATAGCAGTAAACAGGGTTCAATACGGGCAACGCTTTTCTTATTATTTATATCATTATTTTCTTTATTGTCAATTTTTTTTTCAAAGGTAACTACAATATTCCAGTTTTCTAATTATTATGTTTTTCGTGTCATTTTGTTGCGTTTCAAACATGACTAGCGCTGTAGATATAACTGGAATAATCAATGATGTGTATAGACTAGCCATCGCTAAGGAATGCGGAATGCGTTTTGGGTTTCAACTTTTCTGTTATGAAAATTTTGATTTAAAAAGTGAACCCCTTAGATTGCCGAAAAAACAAATCGATCATGAAATATTGAAAACAGCAAACCTGATTAAAGTCCTAATAAATTTATTGAAAATTTAGAAAATGGAATACTCAAAAAGAGGGTATTAACGCATTAGATCCAAAACTAGAGAGATCTTGATATTTTTTATGGTAATAACAGATAAAGTGGTCACCGTCGCCCATGGAGATCATAAGACCAAAGATATCACTGATGCGTTGTCGGCCAGGAAATCAGAAGAAAGTAAGAAAGAAAGTACTGGCTCTCAAGCCCCCAGTCCGGAACATGACTAGTTGTTTGGCAGCTGACTCAAACAGGAGGGTGGTAGCTAGCCAGGCAGGCTTCACGCAAAGATAATAATCAACAATTATACTGATAATACTTAAGTGTGTCTAACATAATACTTAAGACTAACTTTGTAATAGACATTAAGTTTTAAACTGAATAAATATTTTCTATTTCTATTTCTGATAATACTGATAATATAATCTTTACGACACCCTGTTCCACCAGCATGGGATTGGGGGAGTATTTTAAGTGGTCCCAATACGGCATACTAATCATTATGTTACTCGTGGTGAAAATTGTATTCCGTACCATAATTGGAAGCATTTATCAGAATGAATAAATCCTACAGTACCAGTTAAAACTGGCCACGATAAAAAAAAAACTAGTGAATCTTTGGTGGTTCTGTGCTGGTGTTATTTATTGTAGGTTGTTGAAATGTGAGCAAATAATTTAAACAGACGTGTATTGCCAGATAAAGCAACGATGGAAAGGAAATAAAACTAAATATACTGATCAATGGCTTAAACCCACTCCTAGTTCAGGACAATAAATGACCAACACTGCGTAACAGATGATCACCAAATCAGAAGAACTACCAGTGAAAACTCTAAATCATCTTCGTACGTAAGGTCTCCAAACTTTAATCTAAAAGTTTTCTAGAATATTTCTTGTGAAGAAAAAAATCAACTCAGAAAAATTATTCAAAAATGTTTAAATAATTATAAAATTAAGTTCTCTTACCCAGATTTTTTTAGAAAAGTAATCAATTAAATTCCTATAAAACTAATATATTCGTAACAATGGTCTTTAGTAGTCCCATGATTAGAAACATATTATTAAAAATAATGCGTTTTTTTAGATCGGTACTAAAGTTGTAATATTACCCTCATTTTCAAGATTATTAAACATAAATTTCCAACGCTTAATTATTTTTCAACCCACGAGCCTTGATTATCCAAAAACTTGATTTTGTGACAGTGATTGACAGTTATCATTAACCGTAAAGACTTAGAGGTTGTTGGGTTTGTTATATAGATGCTTTATTTTTGGGAAGATAAATACGGTACTAATAAATTGATCAATTTTGTATCAAAAACACAGACAGATCTCTTGGTTTTAGAACTGAGAGGTTGATTACATTCTAATCTAGATGTACCTGATATAGTTCAGAAAAATAAGATTTTTATAAATTTTTATTATTACATAGACTAAAATATGTGCTTCTTGGTGTAAGTGATTACATTGGCCGTTCACAGTGATGGATTACTAGGGAGGAATACTAAATATAGGAATTAACCGAGTTCCTAGTTAGGTCGATAATGATATTGTTCTGGAGAAACTCCAGAACGTTATCAGTATTTTCGACTATATTAACGTTAGATAATATATATATGTTTTGTGAATCATAAAATCTCAAAATTATGGTAGATATAGACAAAATTTATACTGTTTTAAAACCATACACTTGTTTTAAGACGTATACATTTCGTAAATCAATTAACAAACAATATTGTGAATGTTTTTAAATTATGAGAATTCTTAAGCATAATCATTTAATAAATGTATGTATAAAAAATAAGAGATCTTACTACATTGGTTTATGAGTAGCCTAATTATCCCAGCACCTGCTTGCTCCAATTCTTTTGATGTCTTTGTAAGTCAAAACGTGAATTTACTGAATATAACATCATTTCTATACGATGTTAAAATTTTTTCGTTATAACAAAATGAGAAATGAAATAAAAAAATACCCATAAGTTTCGAATGACGTAATATGAACCCTGTATAACATTTCAAAACATACGATTATATTTCCAGTATTTGATTTTATTTTAATATGATATGAATAATTGACTAACGATCAAACCTTCATTCCTTCTTCATTTATCTTTATATAGAACGCAATTGATTAGTTTCAAGGCCTATTTTGTTAAGTTAATACATATATCTGGAATTAATTCAAATATATCCAAAATAGTATTGATCAAAACCCTTTAGAGACTCAAATAATGTAGCGCACATTAATACGAAGCGTGCGACTACCGAGCATGTTGGTTGCACAGCACTAATGGCAGAAAACGATTTGCACTGTCAACAACTCCTTTAGAATCATTAGCGAACACGGTTTGGAAACTCGTACCGAGTGTTACTGCAGCTTGGTACCTGGTTTTATATTTTATTTTGACAGTAACACATTCAATGTGTTTGTAGTTTTTAAAGCAGTATATTTGTGGCTTTCAAACTGAACCAAAGTAAATGAGGGATTTATCCATGGACCGGACTGCACGGTGTTATTTTTCCGACTACTACCGGCTCAATACAGGACGATGGGTTTTTTCTAATGATTAATGAAATACTGAGGCGAAGTCGACCATGGTTAAGGGGTTAGTAGATAATTCAGTATTCAACGAGTAAGCCACCCGATAGATTGACACAAGCCGACTGAGAGGGATTTCCAATGTAATCCATATAATCCTAGCTAGTAAAATAATGCCACAGAGCCTAAATCTATTGATTAAAATCCTTTTTTCACTTTTACTATATTTAAGGAAAAAATAAAGAAATATCGAAAAATAAAAATACACTTTTGAAAAATTATTGACAAAAAACTGAAGTAACGGTTTTGAGTGTTTATTTATAATCACTCAAAGAGCGAATAACTTTTACAAGTTGATGCACTTAATCGTCTAACCCTATATGACAACTCTCGTGAGGTGTGAGCAAATAAAGCGTTGACTCAAAATAAAAAAAAACAGCTGAAATAAAGCAATAAAGGCACAACTATAATTATCCATAAAATATGCTTCGATTTGTTAGACCAGAGAAGAGTATTTGTCCCCCATCCAATTTCAAATTTGTGCAAATATGATAAGTGCTTAGACGTTAAGCAGGTCTCGAAGCGTGCATCTAAATGTGTGAGTTCAACTAACAACGTTGAGGTGAGTGCTGTCAAGTGCTCTTAAATCTTTGGCTCTTGCTTTGCGACCTAAATACTGTATGTTATAAGTGATGTAGCAGAATAGAAGAAAATTACAGACAGAATAGAAGAAAATTACAGACATTCGTAAGTTTCATGAAAATTTGGAAGCCTAGTGTTAGTTTGTCTGTCATGCGCGATGGCACAGTTTCGTACAATCTTGGACTAGCCATTAAACAAAATTAAAATGGTGTCTGTTGAATGTTATTATTTTAAAAAAACTTTCGCTAAAACTAGCGCATTTCAGCAATTTGTACATCTGTTTTACGGAAAAACAAGTGAAAATAAAAATTACTAAGTCTCAATAACTTTACATAGATTTGTTACAAGCTTATTATGAAATTAACATATATAATGAACCATAGAAAATAAAACAAAGTAATGACCATAATAAAAAAATAAGCCAATTTTCATTCAATTTATCAATATGTATGATGACTTATCCTCATATCTATCTAACACTGGAGTATATTAAGTATATCTGAATACACTAAAGCTAAATAATTTTAGAAGTAAATACTAAGATTTCACAGCTATACTCTTTATTAAAATTAAGTTTTACACGGTGTAATTTAAACTCTGTCCACTTCCACAGATTAGCTATTCCAGAAGACTAAAGTTAAGAGTTATTTGAAAAGTTTTAATCACAGATGCTCAAAATAATCCGCGAGGTCTTGAGTCTATATATTGACAGAATTTCATGGTGCCTTTTTGCAAATATGTTACAACTTTAAAAGTAATCTTTTTTTTATATCAGGGATTCAAATATAGTATTATAAATTTCCGGTTTCAAGCTGATAACAAACAGGCTTTTTTAGGATTAGAAATTGTTTATAATAAATACTAAAATATAATAAAAAATCGGTTCTTACGGGACTTACGGAAAATGTAAAATATTTAATACTAGAATTTATGATAAATAAAATCCAATAAATAAATATGGAATACTACAAAAAAAAAATAAGTTTCGCCAATAAAAGTACATTATTTTATTATTGTAATAATAATTTCAATTACATACAATATACAACTATTTACTATGGTCTGAAAAAATATTACACAGCTCACACTGAGATGCAACGAAGTGTATAGTATACGCGCGCGCACCAGGGAATCGAGAGAATGCATTACAGCATGAGTTGATTTTATTGTCAAGGAGCGCCAATAAATGTTTCACATGAATAACTTAAGGCCGAACATGTTGTATATCATTTACTTTTTGAACATTTCAATGTACTTTCAGACACGATGTTTAAATTAGCTCGTAAAAATATCACAGGTTAATAATTATTAAGTAACGTTAAACATTAATATTTTAGTTTTTATTTGATCGTATTTTCAATATAGATTATAAATACAACTTATGTAAAAAAAATTATTCGCATTTTTGTGTGCACTACATCGAGACTTGTAAAACACTCGTTTATTCTGTCTATATCTGCACTTAGTTGTAATTGTTTTTACATGTGTGTTACTTACTTAATCAGAAATTTCTTCTAGTAGGGCCAAAATTTGGAAAAGTGATACAGTGGGGCAAACTTAGTGCGTACCTAAATGATACTATATATCAAACATAATTATAA
>DWPT01003144.1:0-14895 GCA_018251895.1 Agathymus mariae mariae | reverse complement strand
CCCGCGCCCGCGCCGGCGCCCCCGCCCACCGCACACCCGCCGCGCCTCTCCGCCACTCCGCAGCCGCAGCCACAGGTAGTCTTGCCACTGCAAATACAATACAACACAGATTACGTTCATTTTGCAATGCTGAACTTCAAAAGAATACAGAATATGGCGCGGAAGTCCAATAAGCTTTATCTTCTTATTTGAAACACGTGCTTCTAGTTAGATGAACCATACTCGTTGGAGCATTCTCCTACTGTGCTACAAGTTGACTGCTCGAGAGCATTCTGCGCCTTACACTCGGATAGACCGTGACCTGGTTGTAGGAATGAAGTGACGTTGAGACGTGTCGTCGGTTGCAGTTTCCATCGAGTCCGGCGGCGTCGTACGGGTCGCCGGCGGGGCGTGGCTTCGCGGCACGCTCACCGCTGTACGCCAGTAGCCCGGCGCCGTACCGTCAGCAGCCGAGCCCCGCGCCGCCGCCCGCCGCGCAGCCGACGCGCTTCGCGCACGAGCGACAATACGCCGATCCCTCTCCGCAGGTATGTACGCACGAACTGATGCGTGAACGATTGTATTGTTTCATCGACACAGCGGTCCACTACAGAAAAATATGGGTGTTTCATAATAGTAACACCTGAAGTCTATTCCGCTATACTGCTCCAGTACGGATCGGTGACAATGTCGGAACGTTAACTGATTATAATTTAGTGTTTGCGTAAGTTGCCCACCGATTAGCTCGGTTTATTACGATCATTAGTACGTGTGATCAAAACAAAATTGAGAAAATGTGTAAGCAACAGATGATCGACTTCGTATTTTTTTTTCTTGCCTATCCCCACTGTAGATCATCATGTGCGATAGTAATGATCGATAAAATTGAAGAAATCATTAAGAAGCTAGATGTTATGACCGTCAGGACTCAGTATTCTATCTACAATAACAATCGTTAAAAATCGAGCCAATATGTAAGCACCATTATTAAGATCGTGTCGCGCACGCAGTCGCAGCCGTACTCGCGGTCGCCGGCGCCTGGCGGGGGCGCGGTGGGTGCGGTGGGCGTGTCGTTCGGCGCGGCGTCGCCGGCGGGCGCGCTCCACAGCTACACGCCGTCGCCTGCGCACACGCCGTACAGCCACCACTCGTCGCCGGCGCCCGCGCCGCGCACTCCCACCTACACAGACCAGCACCACTTCGCGCCGCAGGTATGTACCGTTGAACTTGTCAATATTGCACCGTATGTTAACGTAGACAAAGATACCTACATATAAGCGAATTAAAATATGATTTTTCGCTTGCATACAAAAGTAGGGTCTTGCGTCCTGGTTGCTGTACGACTTGTGAGTTACGAGTGGAATATATGAAATGAGAAGGACATATGTATATGTTTTTTTTTCTGTTTATGAATAGATAGATACTTTTCCGTTCTTATATTTTACAAAATTAACAGTGCATATCGGTTATGCACCTACGTTCGGGATATCCACGTTCATTGTTAATACATTTATCCATCAAAATATTATTTCATTACTCTATCGTGTCAGTTAGCATAGTGAGAACTTTCTTCTATACTGTCCTTCTAGCTGTTTAAGAACGAGTTATTTATGGATAGTAAATTTGTAACATAAAGGGCACGATGCGATAGTTATATGATAAAGTTTTTTATTTATTTATTTATTATGACACATCAACAGCATAACACACAAAATACATTTACATACAATCTAACGTAAAAGTTAGGCCTGGTATGTACGCCATTAAAATACGTGTACAACATCCTCTTATAATCTAAAACATGTTATTATAATTACGAACTTAAGAAACAAAAATAGTAAGCAGATTAATAATAATAATATTTGTTTGGTTTACTAAACCTGTTTTTGAACATTATATAAATATTATGTTATCGGTGATTGGTTTTGAACGATATAAGTAGTAAACTTTGTCGGCGCGCGCGCGCGTGTACCGTACCACTAGGGCGGGGGGTCGGGCGGTGCGGGCTCGTTCGGCGGCGAGCTGTCGAGCGAGATCGGCGCCGCCATCTCGTCTCCGGGGCCGGTGTCGCCCGGCATGGCGGCGCTGGACTTCGAGCCGCCGCGCGACGACACCAGCCCGATGGGCTCCACCGACATGCACCCGGGCAGCAACAGCAACTCGTCGCTCTCCGACTACAACAAGGTACTGGGACCGGGACTGGCCGCTGACGCGACTTATGGGCCGTTATTATGATATGAATAGATATATTTTTTTTACAAATGATAATTCGATGTGATGTTAAATCATGATCATTCCGTTTGTCTATTCTAACGATATTGTATCGGTGTGCACTACGAGGAGCTGTTGGACTTGGTGCCCACGTTGTTAACCGCTTGCTTAAGAATATAGTTGTATGCATATCGAGAGGGTATCGTGGCAATCTTCCACGGTCCGATTCATGGAATGATTCTTTCCGCGCACATGTAACTCGTGGGACGTGCTTCCTTTTGAGGCATTGGCATTTGAGGCACTACGGTAGAGAGTTCTTCAAATAGAGTGAACAAAGAGTTTTTCTTCAGTGTCGGTGTTGCAATAATATCTGTTAAATAATGGACTCTTTATCATCCGGGCGCTGGGTTCTGTACCACCCAGTTTTATCGCGTCGGACCTACTCCACAGCGTTACTTCTTCTAGATACAACAGTGAAATGTGTGCGAGCCAATTATAAATGGTTTCGCTTCCTTCTCGATCGGCAACGCGTCAGTAACGAGTTTACATCACGTATAGATTCTCATTACCGTTCATATCGTCTCGCCATCCAAACTAAACTGAACGTCACAAAGCCCGGCGGACATACTAGAAAGGATCCGGTGCCGTTGGCTTGTGAGCGGTGGGTCTCTCGAGTACTCTTGACCCCACGGACGAACGGAGACATCAAAAAAGTTGTAGAAATTGGGAGTTAATCGAGTGTGCCTCTCATCCCCAGACGAATTCGGGCGGCGGCGAGTTGTCACCCGCCGGTACGGTGGGTGGCGTGGGTAATGTGGGCGTGGGCGGGCAGGCGTTCGGCGGTGCGCTGTACGACGAGAGCCGCCTGCCGTACCCGCCGTCGGACAAGCCCGACTACCATTACCCACAGGAGCAAGGTAAGACATTGTGTAATGTTGCACACGCCGGCAGCGTTCGTTCATTCGTTAAGAGTCCCGTGGGTACTTGAAATAAAAAAATATAATGTGTTATATAATAGGCCACCGTATGATACCCGGCGGTCTCTACGACGTTCACGTGCGTTCACAGCTGTACACCCAGACCGCATCGCGACTCCCCGCTCGCCGAGTGAGGGTGGTTGTAGTGGCTGGGCGGTATCTAATTACACCGGTACATATCAGGAATGTTATATAGCTCCGAAACCGTGGTCGAAACTATCGGATATCAGAAATAAAAATATATCCGAAAGCGTAACCGAATCAGAAAAAAAAGTTTCGAGTACCCTCGGATGTATCGAGCCAATAAATTTTATCTCTAGATAGTTTTTAATATTTAATTATATGTTATTTTTTCCAAGATTATAATAATAAATAATACGTAGGCAAAAAATCAAAATGTTCAATCTAAAGTCATCTAATATCTGTAACTGAAATTATACGAAACAATTGGATTATCCGAAACATCGATCAAATTCAAAAACCGTTGCATTTTGTAAATTCAAAAGTTTAATTTAAAAAAGGACTATAGCGACATCTGGCCACTGACGGTTGAACCTTTTCTTATGTTTAAAACTCTAAATTACATCCGCACGTCACAAAATCCACACAGACGAGACTATTGCAACTGTTTAAAACTGATGAAGTAAATTTGTGATTGAAACCTGAAACCTGTAATTTTTCAACTGATGTTTGTTACGTTTTAATATATTTGCGTAACTAACACGTAAACGTAAGTAAGCGGGTGCACGCTGATACACTTTCAATCGAACTTTCAAAGCGCACCAAACAGTACATATTTTAATATGTTGAACTTTGTTGTTCAAAAGTGTCATAATATTTCCCCGTCCGCAGGCAACGGCGTAGCGGACGGCCCCCGGTTAGACCAGCTACACCAACATTCATCCATGTATCCTAGCAACTTTAACAGGTGAGTGCGACACGACTGCTGCATGGAACGATATATTTGTAAATTGATACTCGTTTTTATAGCAATCGGCGGTGGTAACCTAGTGGTTCCAATGTATTATCGAAATTCACTAATAATAAATATATATGTTTAAGTGGCTTACAATGTAGGAAGACTTGTACCGAATTGAGAATTGTGAAAACCACTGTACACTTTCAGATGCGTACTTGCCATATCCATACTATCATATCCAAAAATGAATCTGTCCCTGCCGAGTTGAAGATAAAAAAATTACGTTAGCTGTGAACAGTTTTGGCTCCTTACCTGCAGCAACCGCAATAATTTAACATATTTGTAATTCGTAGAACATATATATATATATGTGTGTGTGTGTGTATATATATATAAAATGTTTGATAATTATGTATAATAATTGTTTCCAAAGCGGCCGCCATTTGCCATTATATATATAGGTATATAGTATCTGAAGCAGTATTAAGCTTTTGTTCGTGACTAATACACGCTACATTCTTAATTCGTACGTGTGTGACGTTCTATATGTGTGTGTGTGTGTATGTACAGGGCGACGCCCCCTGGCGGCGGGGAAGCGGGTTTCTCTCCGCTGCCCGCTCCCGCCTTCCGCGCTGCTGACCAGCTGCCGCCCGGTGAGACCCTCGCTCTACCAGAATACACGTACACTGAGCTCCATATATAATGGTTCCAGCCAATCGTAGGGTTTTCAATGCGGTTTTCGTGTTTCGGCCGTTCTGTGTTGCTGTCCACTAGACATGTCGAAGCCATACACGGTACAGCGATAATTTAACCAAGAAAACTTTTATTTAGAAACAATATAAAATAATTATTTATGATAAAACCAATCGTATTTACCTTAACATTACGTGGTTTTGTTAAAATTTTGCCATATATTTTTCAAAAATTTCTTAAACAATACAACTGAGTTGGCCAAATCCGCCCTGTAAAACTGGTTAAAAATATTTAATTCTATTTAAATTTGAAGCGAGACTGATGCATAACCAATTATGACAAGATGACTTAGTTGACGATGTCTTGGAATATCAGGGTCCCCCGGCGAGTACAGCGGCGGCGGAACTCCCAAGCCTAAACCGCAGGACGTGTCGTCCAAGTCGCTGTCGGGATTGGAGTCGCTGGTGGACCAGATCCCCTCGATCGCAGAAGGTCCAGCGGGCGGCGCTGCCCCTGCGGCAGGGGAGCAGGCCCCCGGGCCCGCACCACCGGTCCCCCAGTTGCCGGAGTACGCGCCCGCGTTGTACCCCTCGTACGGGGCGTACGGGGGTGCCGCCTATGGGAATAATGGGTTTGTTAATTTATTTTCACTTTAGTGTCGCATTGTCGTCCTTGAGATTCGACTGATAAATTATCTGAAAAGAATAGTTAAACTTTTTTTAGGTACTCTGTAAATACACTTATGCAATTATTTTTTTGCTTCTACTACCGTTTCGGAAAGGTGCTTTAACATCGAGGAGAAGAAACAATCAAACAAAATCTTTTAAAACAATATATGGCAATTACAATGTTTACTAAATTTCTCTAAGCAAAATAACATTATTTTGACCTCAAATGTGAAAAGATGCTGAGTATTACATTATATTATTGTAAATAGATGGAGACAGTCATAAAGAAAGGAGTTGGCTCCTCGTTGGCTCTCAAATAACGATAGTGAAACGCGCTTATGCAGGTATGGGGGGCCGTTCGTGGGGTACGGCGGGGGCTGGGGCACGCAGTTGATGCGGCCGGCGCCCGGGTATCTGCCCGACTGGCAGTACGGCTACCCGCCGCCCGCCTATGCGCCTTACAACACGCCCTACTACAACGGGTACGCCGGACCCCCGCCCGCCCACCATCAGCAGGTATATTTAATATAACTATCATATTGATACAATTGGAGTATTGTGTTACAGCTAATAAAGAATTATGAGAAATTTTTGATGTATTAACAACAAAGTTATTCAAAATGATATTACTCAAAATGTAATTAAGTCTTATGTGAGATGGTAGCCGTGTAGTTTGATCGTCGGAAGACTCGAGTTCGAATCCTGGGCGTACCTCCCATTATATATTATAAATTAATTATCACTTGCTTCGGTGAAGGAAAACATCATGAGGAAACCTGCATAGCAGAGAGTTTTCCATAATGTTCTAAAAGGATGTGAAGTCTGCCAATTCGCACTTGGCCGGTGTGGCCGACTATGGCATTAACGCTTCTCATTGTGAAAGGAGACCCGAGCCCAGCTGTGGGACAATATGGAGTGTAATGATGATCGTACGCGTTATATGCATATGTTATAGTAATGTACTGTTCAATTTCATTCCAGGCGCACTACCTATCCGCACCGCCACTGATCGACCTGCACAAGAACAACGAGCACAGCGGCGGTGTGCCGCCAGTTCCCTCCGTGCCCTCCGTACCTTCAGTGGGCTTCGGCAGCTTCTGTTAGTCCAGCCCACGCCCACGTCCACGCGCCAAGAATCTCCCGTCGACTCGCACCATGCAGCGACAATCGTGTACCACCGTCCGCTGCCTGATCCCAGCTCGTTCACTGTCCGACGGTATCAATGTTCGGACCTATCCGCAATCGCGATTGTAAACTACGTTTTTATGACGTTTTGTATTATTTTATAATGACAAATGAGAAAGCTAATCAGTTTAATCTGTGTGAATACTGTAACTGTTCTATGTGAACGCTTTACCATCCGTCAGTGTTATTAATGTCTTTCGGCAATATTCGTATTTCGGCTTTAGTATAAAAGAAAGTGGAGAGAAATAAAAAGAACGAGTGAAGTGAAAATGAACTGTAGAAAAAATTTGACGTTAAAAGATATTGGCGTAGCTAACGGCTTAGAAACACGGTGGTAGATGAAATAAATATTGCTGGAGACTTTTAAAAACATAGACTGTAAGTAGAGCGATCCAGAGGGGATGGCGGGCCATCCAGGTTGTTAATCTGTTTAGTTTCACTGACGGAAGTATGTATTGATAACTTATATTTAATAACTTTATTGTTTAATAGTTGCGTTAAATGTACAATCGGATCCTTGTTTACTTCTCAGTGTATAAAAATATTGTAAATGAAAACATAATGTTTACAGGGCGACGTCGTTGCTGTCTCATTGTGTCTATGCTTACAAGTTTGTTAATTGTAATTGTACGTAGTGAATGGGCTGGGGCACGCCGGCGCGGTGGCGGGCGTGTAAGTAGCAACTCGGGGCGAGCTCTCGGACCGTACTTACCGCGATCGTTACTGATGTAATTTAATCCTTTCTCAAAAACTGATGAGCTTAATTTGTAGGATTTATTTGTAAATATTGTATGTATTTATTTGTGTCCATCACACGGTTCTCGGTAACTCGCTAGACATCACAGCGGCGCGCGGCCGCGGCCTTTGTACTTAACACGCGGTGCGGACGTACCGGCTCGCGCCTCCGACTGTGTGCACGAGCGAGCGATACGCACACATGCCTGATGTCGGTGAGCGAAAGATCTGGCTCTCTATTTGGTGCGGATGTAGGTCACGAGCGACGCGACCTTCAGAGCCTGTATGAAAGGGATTTCCTTTCAATGGTATTCAACATTCAGCATTGTAAACAAACATTACGACTGGCACTGACCCTAAGTGATGTGATAATAATAACAATCCACTCTTGAGCTCAAAATGTTCTAAAGTCATTGTTTCGCTAACAGTACGTCTGGCCACGTCGGAAGCCAGTTAGAAATGCAATAATGATAAGTAAATTAGAGCTGTATCATACACACATAACAGACACAAACAAACGACACCACTAACCTTGAGAACATGAAAACTATGAAGTTATTTGAAAGGAATGTTATCTAAATATGCGGCTTGGGACGTCAGACTTGTTTAGATACAATGTGCCTTTTGTGTGTGTGTGTGTATGTATCTTATTATGGTGATTATGATATGTATGTATCTTACATCTTGGAATAATATCAGTAATTTTAATAAATCAATAAATCGTTTCATTATCGACCAGAGAATATGATGAATTCTTAAAATCACTGAGTTCCCGAAGATAATAGAGTATTTTATGTGTCAATATAGATTTTGATATTTTAATAATTTAAACCAGTTCTCATATTGAAATCAGATGTCATATTTAAAACGGATGCTTAATTTATAACTTGTAAAAACAATTGCACTGGTAAGGTAATTACTATCAATAAATAAATATGTTCAAATGCAACTAGGTGATCATCAAACATGGCTTTGTTTACAACACTGAATGTCTGACTGTATTGAAAGGTAAACACATGTCGTGATCCCCGGGCTCAGAAGGTGTGATGCATATGTAACCGACATTTAAATCTTAATCCATATGAATAAAGGGCGGTGCTTTGGTAACGTTGTGCCAGCGTGCCAGTGGTCGGAGGGGCAGTCGTGACAGCCGTCACCGCGGCATCGTAGTGTACTTAATGTATTGGGAATGTCTGTGATCTGTGTCACGCGGGGAAAACCTTTCGATTCCTATCTCGGTGTTGACCAAACGTCTGTGAAGGGTTGTGCCACGTTTTTTTTTTTGATTATTAAAGTCTTGCCAATGAAGTGTTTCGCGTTCTAGTCACTTACTAATTCGTGTCGGCTAGTCAAAAATATAAAAAAAATATATTGAAAGGAATCGCGCGCCGCGCGTCGCCCCCGGGCGTCCTCTATCTGTATCTAAGTCACAAGAGCGGCCTATGATATATATGTATATTTTTATTTAAGTTTTTTAGTTGATAGTTTCTTACGTGTTACGTGGTCGTGCTATTTACGATTCAAGTTAAGCATTTTTTATACATAATTGTAATGTACTTATTTTTAGTGTCGCGACTGGGCGGCCATATTGTCGACGCGGTCGCTGACCCCGGCCGGCCCCGGCGGTCGGATGCCGCGGCGGGTGATGGGCGATGGGGGAGGGTGGTGGTGGTGGTGGTGGGGGTCAACGACCGCGCGGCGTTGCCATGGACACCGTGCATTTTACTGAACGTTACCGAATCAGTTACATAGCTTCGGATCGCTAGTGACTAGCATAATTTTTACATAATACCTATTTGTAATCAATATTTTTATGAATCGTGCGCCATCTTACTGTAAGGCTACTTGTTGTACGAGCGACTGGTTTATACCCTATAGGTTTAGTTGTGGTTCTATTGCATAATGTTCACTGTTCACTCGGGGTGCTGAAAGGGTTCAACCGTTCCGTAGTGCGTCGCTTCGCAGTGAGTTCTCGTGTTTCTTTAAGTCTTGTATGTTGTTAAAGTTTTTAATTTTTGATCGTATCCTAAGACGACGGGTCGTGCGATGTCGGTCTGCGCCGCCCTCATGGACTCTGTTAGTTGTACAAAATTATTTAATTGGTTAAATTATTTTACATGCACAAACAATCGAAGTTAATGAGGTCTTAACTAATGTAAGGTGAAAACGAAATAACATACGTAACAAAGACATATACGTTATTGATAGGTTTACTAAAGAATTTATATATTGTAGCTGTGCCGCCGGCGCCGGACGGGGATCGTTCTCTGCAATGACCCTCTAGTATGTATGAGTTTGTTTACAATATGTATAGAGTCAATAGATAATCCTCCAGGAGGATTTACACAATCGACCATCCAACCCGATGGTCAGAAGCTTCCCGTTCAAGCCGTTTTCGACAACTGTGAGCGGCTTCTTCCAACGATAACAATCGGCGGCGACGTAACGTGCTCTCCGGTGCACGGAAGCGCTAACATACGTATCTGAACGCCTTCGGCATCGTCACTCGCGAAACTATAGACCGTTAATAAAAAATACCGTTGTTCGCTCCTTATTGATTTGTATCATTAAATCACAATGAATCCGTCGATATTATTCAAGCTCTTTTATTATTATATTGCATTATTAAACTAATCCCGGAGAACGATCCCGCAGCGTGCCGGGGTGCGGTGCGGTGCGGTGCCGGCGAGCGCTCACGATCATAGGAATAAAGAGACTCGATACGTAATTAGCGAACTATGTAGTTTTAAGCGAGGAGGGGAAGAGGGGGGACGGCTGATGTAGTGCAAGGGAGAGGTGTGCGATGCATGCGTGTGAAGTGATGCGCGGTGGGTGGTGTGGGGCTGTGTGGCCACTGTTTCTCTTTGTTTCTATCGTCTGACCGATGCACAAACTAGACTCGAACCCATTCGTTACTCGATCGCTCGCCATCCGACGTTGTTAGGTCGCGTCGAGACGTCCCCGCGGCTCGTTCGTTGTGAGTGACGTCGCCGTCGTGTGGGCTAGATTCCTCGACGTCGTCGCGTGTCGTGTCGTGTCGGTACACCGCTTCGATGCGTCCTTGTTTATTTCTCGTCATTCAGGTGGGCAAAAGGTAATAATTATGTTGTTGGAAAATGAAATCAACAGGGTATTTAAGATTTCTTAAGATTTTATTATTTTATATTTATTATTACTTTTGATTTGTGGCTAGCGTTACTTGTACTGATATTGTTTATTGACGTAACTCGTGTTACCGCCCGCCTTCCTGCCCTCCCCGCGGTGCAACGGTCTCGCTGAACGGGCACAAGGAGAGCGAGGGGTGGGTGGGAGGAAGGCGGTCGCACGGTGAACATCATTGCCTTTGTACATAATGAGTGCTTTATTACGCTTTTTTGATATTATATTTTTATTTAAATCTACAATAATATTATTGCATCAATATTTTTGCTTTGTATTATAAAAATGCTTTGTTGCGCCGGCAGCCAGCGGCGGTCCCGTTCGCCGTTAGACGAGTGAAGTCAACAATAAATATATGTTCGTTACTCGATGCGTCGACGCAGTCGTTGGGTGGTCGGACGCACTGGCGGAGTGGGGCGCGTCGTATTCGTTTCTAATGCTCACTTTATCGTATTTTCTCTCGTAGATATACTTTACTTAGTTATAGGGACGCGTGCGTACCAGCCGTGGACGCGGTGCCGATACCCATATGAAGTTGGCAAAGAAGGAATTTTTGCCATAGAATATGAAACATAATACATGTCGCGTCATTGATGCACGACTTTCAAGACCTCTCGGCGCTGACTTCAAAGGCACACTTTTGTTATATTATTGATAGATATGACCTTCTCTTTAAACAGATATAATTGTTAATAGGCTGTTGAGCGCTTCAGGTGGATCTACCCCTGCCGTAGCTTTTCGAGGTTCAGTTACAATTGGTGGTTTTGTTAAGAGGGATTGCAGTGGTTACAGCACACAGAGTTATAGTTCAATATGGAAACCCTGTCCTACATATATTACATATATATATTATCCAAAAAGACGGAGTATGGCCTAAACTTATTTTGATTCGCGCATCTGACTCCAGTGGGCGGTAGTTATGAACGAAGAATGGGCCAAGGGGTGGAGTCATCTAGCGTTACCCGCTCATCAACGCATACGTTGCCGGCGGCCACGCACGCAACGTGCGCGCTGATAACATCACTCATCTTTATATTCATACACGGGACGTTCTTTTATCTCCCATCGGTTCTTGGTTACGGTCGCAATGATCCGTTGCTACGACGCCAAGGCCGGGCTTAAAAATATAGTTGAAACAAGCAAAAGATTTTTTTGGGTTAAATCGGCAAAATTCATACATAACATTCATAACATAAATCGAAAGTTCAATTTGTATGGGGCCGACATATTTGCCGTTTTGATGTTTTCGGATTTCGTCATCGTTAACAAATTGTTCCGTTACCTGAAGCCCCTGAACTAGTGACATATCCTTAACTGGTTACAATAAGTCATGTCCGTCGATCGTACACGATATATCGTAGCGATGGATCGACCCGTGGTCGTAGCTACTTAGGTACTTTGTAATTACAATATTAAAAAGCTGTGATCTGTTTTCTACCGTTCGTAAGGAGGCCAGCTTGCGAAGCAATACAGGACAGTATTAGGAAGCAATAATTACGGGATAAGGCGAGAGTCGACCGCCGTTACCGCGGCCGGCTCGTCTTGTCACGTCGTGTTCGAATGTTAGGATCGAGTTGTCGGCGTTTCATCTCGAATACTAAACGGCCAATTTGTAATAGTATGGAGGTCGATGTCTTCACGTGTTTTGTGGTTATCGACTGCCACAGTATTTTTCGGTGTACTCTTGTTCAGTTTTTACATTGCGTATAGTAAGTAGGAGTACGTCTCGCTCGCTCGTTGGTGAGTGCGTACCGTAGAGAGTGGATGGTTTCCGCTACCTCCCCCCGTAGCTTAAATGTGGAAAGTGTGACAGGGATGAAGCGTGTGTGCGGCCAATGGTCATCTCCGTCTTATAGGAACCTACAGGAAAGAGACAAGTGAAGGCTCAGGTATTATTTATAGAGTCACGTTTCTAATAGCAAATTTCGGTCAGATTATGGTTCGAACTAATCCGTCGCGGGGCGTGGCGTGGGACGCGGTGTTCCAGTGTGCTTTTGAGTGTTCCCGGGGCGGAGTTGAGGTTCTTTAGACGCGTCCACGCCTCTCATTCACGAAAATAATCTTGAGACATTGATAGGATAAAGAAGTTGACCCCTAACAGGCCCGGGGCTGCGGTCGTAGGTTAGTTCTGTATCAACGAGTTAGTGTTAGTGTACATACGCGGGTGCACGGGGTACGATCAAGCCTACTAGTGCGTGCGTTGCGTCGCTCAACTACTTGTACAGTATGTATATTTTTGTAAAATTCATTCTGACTCGTGGCAATATTATGAAATTTTAAAATTTATCTCTAACTATTAATACTTAGGACGATTTTCATAGTATTAATTTTGTTCGAATCCCCTCCGTTCGGTCGCGCGTCCCTTGTCGCTCGATGCGGGTGGGGACGTCGTGCGACTTCGAGTGGTGTACGATTGACGCGACGTCCCCACTCGACGTCGCCGAAGTGGAAGGGATTCTAAGTAACCGCGGCGCGCAAAAACATGACATTGTTCTGTTACATTTACGTACGAGTTGGTCTATAATTTTTTTTATAGGAGAAGCTCGACATATCCCAACCGAGAGTTCGAACCGCGTCGCGGACGGCGGCGGGCTGGCGTACGGAGGTGCGCTCGGTTGTGAATTAATGTCGCTCGCCGTCTCCCCGGCCGGTCGGACACCGTTCGGACGTTGCGTCGCATACGTCGCAGTATTGCCGTGCCAAAACACGTTGATGCAGGATCTTTGAAGCAATAATAGACTTTGTCATTAGCTCTTGAATAAAATCGATTCAAAATGGTCGTGTCCGAGTGCAACGCTCGGTCCGGCGTCGTTGTCTCGCGTCGGCGCTCGGTGGCCGACGGAGGTCAGACAGGTGACGGAGTTCGAATCTAGCTCAATTTTATTGATACTTAATTAATTATTATAATTATTATTGTATTTTGTACTCGCTTGTTGTTCACAGTTGTCTCTTACGAGTTCCCTCGCCCCGGCTGGCCGGCTCGCGCCACTTGGACGTTCTCTCGTTGGTCTCGAACGCGGACAGCCGAAGTCATGACGTGGAGCTCTCTGTAGTCGGTGCGGTGTTGTCAGGGGCCAGCCGGGGCCATCACGCCAGTACTCGACGACTCGCATTTCAACCACGGTGCTTGTTTCTATAGTAGCGGCGCGGCGGCGGCCACATATCACCGGGGTCACCGGGGTCACCACTGCGGTCGGCGGTCTGTAGATAGCGTTAAGTTTGAGCTTACCTACTGTTTTACATTTTATTGGAATTAGTCAATTATTTTAGCGTCATCGGCAGTGCCGCCGCGACCCGCGATGCGTTATAAAGTACAATTTATCGATACCTTTATCTCTATTATTAACTAATGATATAGTTCGTACACTGTTGTCACTGTTGAGCGGAGGCGCGTGTCCGTTCGATGCGATACGATATGATATGATATTTACGCTAGCGGTAAACACAGTCGATATGTTTGTACAGTTTTTAAAGATACTTCTCGTAGCGAACTAAGCAAGAAATATTTTAGTATATTGTAAGATCTAATCGAATTACATTTAGTGTAATATAATAAAGTACTCGAGGATTTTCAAAATTTCTTTTAACTTTGTATGGTCCTTTGTGATTTTTGTTTTTAATATAAAGAATTGAATGTCTCATCTGAAAACTGACTCCGTGGATTGTAATTAGAAATTAAACAGGAAGATTTTAAAATAATGAAATACTACATTAATAATATTTAAGTAATGTATTATAAAAATAGGAGTAAGGTAAAAGTTATTAACATTGTATGGAAAAATTGTGACAAAATTATAGTCATTTGTAATATTAAAGTGATGTTTTATTGTACTCCCTGGAACTGCATGCGTTGTTGCTCGATCCGAAAGCTAGCTCTTTGCGACTGAGCCAGTGATGTTCACTTACTCTTAACTCATACTGTCCATTAAAACAACTTGGTTATTATTGTTGTGACAGTTACACTTAGAAAACTAATTAAGTTTTTTTAAAGTTACTGGAACCGAAAATATGGTTGGTTTGCGAACGTTACATACATATTCCGAACGTTATGATTCATATATTTTTTATTTGTCAATAATTACATCAGCATCATCATCGCTACACCGCTGTCACTCCACTACGCCGTCGTCAACGCTGTACCATAGTCCTTACCTCGCGCCTTCATCGGCACACGTTCATAATTAACCAAGGACCAGGCTGATGCTCAGCTAAAGTTGATCCGGTATATTGCCAAAAGCTCGGGCAACCTTAAGGGCACCTTCGTAAAGGGCCTTAAGGAGGCTGCGGCCTCGATCGAAGAAGTGGTGGAGGCCCTCGGCAGGAGAACCGTATCAGAAGAAACGGAACGTCTCCAGGCGCACAATAAACG
>DWPT01003143.1:0-14897 GCA_018251895.1 Agathymus mariae mariae | reverse complement strand
GAAATAAGACTGGTGCTGGCTCTCAAGTCCCCAGCCGAAACACGACGAGTCGTTTGGCGGCTGACTCAAGCAGGAGGGTGGTAGCTAACCAGGCAGGCTTCACGGAATGATAATAATACCAATAATATTATTAACGACTTCATAATAATTTTGATAATATAATCTTTACTATCATGACCAGTTTAACCATGACCATATATTACAGACGAACAAATCCATTTCTTAGTCACTTAGTTTACTTCAATAATTATTAACTGAGATCCGTCCTTAATTAGAATCCTCGCACTTAATGAAGCTTCTGCAAAAATCTGTTCTCGGCTTGTCTGTGACCGAACTTCGTAGTACGGTTCGCAGCGAGCGTTGACTCTGATTAAACTCATAAATTCGGACGCCAGATGGCGCGCGCCGCGCTGTAAATCTGCGACCAATACGACATTTGTCTCTATTCCCCCGCGATCGATAATGTGTCGTTATTTCTTTGATGGAATCAATTTGTAATAACGCGTGCCAGTTATCGTATGACTTTTGGTGTAAACTACCACATAACTTTTTATTGTGCAGAGCAAATTGCATCCCGGCGGTTGTTGCTCGTAACGTGTGCTGAAATTTAAGGTTTTATTGGCTTGGATTTACAGTCGAATATTTATGTTATTAACCTACTGACGCAAAACCACTGGGTACTTAGCATGAATAAATATAGTTATTGCTGACTTAAATTATTTTAATAAGCACAGCGAGGTATTATTTTCGTCTACTGCATATACATATAACACGATTGTTTACTCACTGTATGTACCTATCTACACGATAGAGCAACACACACGTCAAGCAGGGACTCTCATGATAAAGCAGTCTTGTGATAGACACAGTTTGACTTGGACGTATGTTTGAGCCCTTGGCTGGTAGTAGTGAGCATTCTTAGTGATAATTCCCTAATGTGAAAATCGAAGCGATCACCATATACTATATTATGTTAACCCCTATAAGTCAAATAACCACACTAGATGAATTACTGTTTCTTTTGCAGTTAATACTTCTTCTATAGCATAATAAACAAATCACTGTACATTGAAAATAATTAAAGTATAGCAACGATGTCTTATTCCTAAATTTTTCGTTGTGTATCCCCATTATTGGTCGATGTCGGAACCGCAATGAAACTAAAATTAGGCCGAGCGATGGACGATGTCCAGCGGTGTCGTCGCCAGTTCAGTGATCAGCCAGCTGAACGTTTTAATTTTTTTCAAAATTATTCCAAATTTTTTCGTATGATATGCAAGAATAATTTTACTGTCAGAAATACTTATTTGCCTATCTTCAAGGTAACTTTAAAAGTAATTGGTCTTTAATTATTGACAGTGGCCATTATGGCTGCACATATTTAAAAATACTTAAGCCTTTTTAAGTATGACATAAATGGCATATTCCGTTCAGGAATTGAGCTTTATTTAAAGTTACAAATAGACACTCCATTTTTATTTGGCAAGATTTGCTGCATGCACATTACGTGAGTACTTACAAATACAATTCGAGATTTGGTAAGCAAACAAATAGTTCAATGGACACTATAGCACTGTTGGAGAAATCGGTTGTCAGAAAAGTTTGTAACTAGTTGAAGATAGCTAAGCACAGTGCAGTTGTGAATAACTTGTGTGCATTACAAAAGTGAATGTTGCCCGCATAGGTACCTCAAAATTTACTTTGAAATGTCTACGGTCTTTGTTTTAGGTATTAAAGACCAGTATAAAAATAAAAAGTTTAGCGTTCTTTTATGGGGCTTGGAGTTCGTTGTTAAAGTAAGGTTTTAAAGTTGATATGTGATTTACCCTTTGGAACTTTTGAGCGACGCGTTAAAGCACAGCTTGTAGGAAAAGATGTTATAGTATAGATGAAATAATATTGTCAAAACCAGTTCCATTCAGGTTTAAACTTACTTTATTATTACCACGTTTTGTTTTAAGAAGTGCTGAGAAGTTTCTTTCGCCGTTTCTTCTCCTCAATCTTAAAACACCTTTCCAATACTATAGTAAAAGCAAAAAATGACATGCATTAGTGTATTTACAGAATTACTAAATGATTAAATGACTTTAAATCTTGAATACCATTTGAAAAGTACATTATTTTTAACGGTTATAGACATTTTTCATGTATTAAAAATAAAATAAAAGGTTACATGTTTGTGAAGAAAGAAACTTAATTAAATTTCAAATAGTTTCTACATACTTAACTCTTAAGTTAGATAATCGTTCCTAATACCGTATATTCTTATATCTACTAAAAAGAGCGTCCGGTGGTCAAATCAGCATCCTATTGAAAATTGCTTCGGGTGCAGACGCTTTGGAGTGCTAATACAAAGGCTGCACTATTCCAAGCGCATTCTAATGCAAATATCATTGAACAGCCCCGTTATTGTTATCATTTTCAGGCTCGAGAAAGAAAAAACTCACTATTGATGTGCCATTATATCTTGGATGCAAAACTTTTTATACTAACAGTAACATTCTGACGGAAAATAAGCCAAAAAAACTAACCAAATTTTGTTTTAAATTTTATATCACTTTAAAGGTCTTCAATCTGGATGTCATAAGTTTTGGTGGGCAGATGTAAAAAAACCTAACAAGTTCGACAGTCCAATGTCTTTACGTGAAAGACAAACTTGCCGCGGACCAGTTACCATGCGAGTGCCTTAGGATTGCGACGTTGGTAGTAAAATTCATCTTCGCCATGCTGCTTTTATGAATAATTTAATTGTATTAGATCTCACGCCTTGCAAGAAAATCAACTCCGCCGTGCTGGTGTAGCTACAATGAGAACATTTCATAGGAGCTTCTCGGATCGCTGCGTGACGTGGATGTCAAGGTTGATGGTTTCGTTTAGCTTATCATCTTAATTGGAGTTAGCCATACTCACCTCTTTTCACAAGACATAACATACATATAGTCAATTTTATAGTTAAAAGGTCGATCCCTGAATGATTATCGCACCAGAAGCTATTTCAATAAATCTACTCACTAATCGCCTACCAGTTTGTGTCAACAAATTCAGCGTTCTCGATAGTTGAAAAAGCTTTCAAGAAAAATATATTTAATAGTACCAACTGAGTACGAGATTTTAGTCTAGAAATAAATCAGTCGGAGCCCTAACAGGGGAATTAGGCTAAACAAATTTCGTCCAGCCGCTCTAACGACACAATGAAAATATCTACAAAATAAAAAACTAACATCGAATCTGTGTATTAAATATTTTTTTATTAACATAGGTAGGCTTTTGTAGTCATTATAGAAGCCAAACATCTATCTCACTCTTTGTGCGCTTATCATGCCGAAACAATGGAATAAATTTAGATGCCATTTGACCAAATTTATAATTCATATTACCGTATGCGTTATTGTCTACCGTACGTTTTATACCGAGAAACGAATTTATTCATGCAAAATTTGAAATATACCTAATGTATGCGTATAAATGACTATTTCTTATTCTTAGAACTAAGGAAAGCCGATTTGTAAAACAATAAAATGTATAAAACATAACATTCATAAGAGAAACACTTAACGTGGTATACACTTATGTTGCATATTTATTGCATTACAGTATTTTATGGCACATGATACTTTAACACAATTGTTATGAATACAGCAACAATAATTTTACATAGCACCAATCTCCTTACTACTTATATACATACTTCGTATAATAACTAATACTTCGACTCACGTTTGTGGGCACCTGGGCATGAGATGATGACTGAGTAGAACATTTTATGGTAGAAATGAAACGCTATTATTTTATGACACCATCACATTATCACCATAGCCGCGAAACGGGCAAAGGGACCCAATGAAAAGTGGTCACCGCCATCCATGTATCTGTAATACCAAAAGTATAACTAACCCATTGCCTACAAAAAAGAGGTTGATTCACGGCAACACGGCATACGGAAAGGCACTATAAATGATTTAACTTTTATTTTAGAAAGCAGATGGTAGCCAACCAGGGAAAAAAAAGACTAAGTTAACTAATACTGCCAATAAACTACAAATATACTTTAATATAAATATAAAGAAAACAATTTCACTCTTTAGGTACGAGCTTTTTTTAAGTTCGCCTTTGTCGCGTTACCGACAAAGTCCACTAGATGTCGCGTCTGACGGTGGTGACACAATAAATTTCAGAATGAGTCGTAATTATTGTGAGCAATATACTTTCCTAAACATGATATTTTCTATGTTAGTTAATATAATAAGAAAATACCTCAAATAATTATTTAAAATCCTTATTTGAGGTTGTTTCTCTTGTTTGTTCATTTTAGAGTGAATTACTTTTTTTACCAGGTAATTGGTAAAATGTTGTAAGTTTTGTATATAAATAAAATTTTTGTTTTACAGAGAAACACAATTACGTGTTTTTTTAATTATTCCCAATGAAACAAGATTGAAAAAATTTAAATAGAATTAATATTTATATATTAAATTAGAAATTACTCGTGGTTATTCACATTACATGACATATCATAAAACTGCTGTGAATAATTCGTAGTTTAGACGGCTATGACGCCGATGAAATATGACTGAAGTAGAATGTAATATTCGTACCACTTGACTCTACCAGATTTGATTTTGACCTACCCGGCGGCTTATTTTAATACTTACCGGTAAAGATATATATAAGCAAATTTACCTACGCTCAGACATATTTCCTATCAATATTTTCCTTTATTAGAACTGAACAATTTTTTCGCCAAATATGTAGCTACTTTTATCTTTAATCAGCATTTTATTGAAATTTCCTTCTGCTGCTGACGTTTCAATCTCTATTACAATGGCTACGCCATCCCTGCGCATTTCAATGCAAATCTCACTGAAACATCACATAATAGTTATCACTGTCAGGTAGCCAATAATAGCACTAGAATCGTAATATATATCTACTAAATTTTCTCGTGCGATAATATTTTATCCCACGAGAAAATAAGAAATAGAATATTTCGGAATTGTATTAGATTTGCTACTAGACTAAATAACCTTCACAAATCTGTAGGAGACAAACTAACATTACTAACTACTATTACTACTACTAATTACACAAAGCACACGTCGAGGATATAATTAGTTTGTTTGTAAGTTGTATCATAATTATCATGATACAAAAACAATACAGTAAATAGAGCAACGCTACTTACTACAGTTTTGCCTACATTATTTTTGTACGTCTATGATAAGTTATACCATTATCGTTATTAAAAATTTGTATGGCATGCGTATTCATACTGCTGTATCATAGTTTGTGGCTAAAATTTGGGATATCATGCATAATAGTGTACATTTAATTTTTATTAAAGGTTGCAGAATGGAAACGTAACAATCTCAAATTGAAGTGGAGCTTTTAAGCAACAAAGAGCATGATGCTTTGGATTTTGATGATGTAATTGGAAAGTTTCGTATGAAAAACATTCTTTCATTGAATATAATAAAGCTTTACCATAGTTCGGATTGATTTTATCTTAAAAATTGTTTTTTATAGCAAAACGTATTAAAGTAGTAAGATGATAAATAAAATTGGAATGTTTTAGTAATTATTCAATGTATTTCTGAACGACTCTATGGGTCACACTGCAAGGGGAAAAGCTGAACTCATCGATACTTCTTAACCTGCACTTCTACACTTGAGAACAGGAGGTCACAGCGCCGAACATCATGCGGTGTGAGAGCTCATTGAAGAACAAATTTTTTTGACAGAAATCTGTCAAACGAGTTCTACAGTCTCTCGACGTTAAGAAATCTAGTTGCCCAGAAGTTATTCCCGTCGTGGTGTTGAAGACGTGCGCTCCCAAAATATATTATGTCTTAACGTGCTCCCTACCCTATACTACAAGAATAGTACTTATGTTCTTCAACACGGATTTACGACAGCTATCTGACGATTAGAACAAGGGCTTATGGATTATCAGACAAACTGAGACACGAAGTGCTCTAGAAATTTTGCTACTAACAGTCGCCTAACTGCCTACTACTGATCATATGCGCAGTTGCTTAACTTGGCTGTACAGCTAAAACTTACACAAACTTTAAGGGCTATACGCTATATACACGGTACATTATTAATTTCTGTATTAATAAAAAATACCTTTGCTATTGTGTGATACTAGGATCTGCTCATATATAGTCCACAGAAACGCAACTTGATGTTTTAATACAGCATTTAATAATAGATTTGTAAATAGCAAAAGTCCTAAATATAATGTAACACCCGCTGCATCTAACGAGGTATTACGGTGGCGTAGTCGCGTGTCGCTTCAACATATAATCTAACGCTTTTATCAAACTTTCGGTAAGTCAATTATAAAAGTGATGACAGTAATGTAAAGAGCACCGTAGATCAATCTAAGATTAACCCTAAAGTAAATTCTCGTGCCGCTAATAAAAACGTATACCACTGAAATTGGCCGCAAAATGTATAAGAAGAAATTTATATTGGATAGATAACTGGAAAATTTAATATTTATAATTTTGTTTTATAGACACTACGAAGCATGGCAGGATTTATTAAAGAAAATATTCCATTTTACGCTAATACGCATCAGCATGAAGGTTCGTGAACTTGTGAAATCGGTGTCAGATATAACTGGATATTTTCAAATTTATATGTTAGAAAATATTTTATACAAATAACAAGATATAACAGCGATAGAGCACAATTTCTATGTAATATAAAATGTAACTTATGTACGATATAATCTATGAATGCTCGAATAAAGATAGCTACCAAAAAACCCCAATTTTTATTTATTACGTAACCATGTATATTTGTAACATTCCAGCTGTTCATGATACTAATAATTAATGTTACATTACGGCCTATGTAAATCAACTTACTAAAAAATTATTTCAGATCAAGAATCCACGTAATAACTGCTAATAACTGAAACATAGCATCATCATTGTGTAAGAGTAATTTGTGTTTATTTTACATTCATTTCATTCCCAATTGAATCTTATTGTATAAATTTTAGTCTTGCTTACTTGTCTCTATCTCGATTAAATTTCTTTTACCAAAAGTTACGTCCTAAGCCCGCATTGCAGTCAGTCGGCAGAATATTAGAGTAACCTTCAAGCTCAGACATTGAGAGAATTTCGTGTCCCGCTAAAATGTCACGGCCAGGCAAACTATGTGTAACACAGCCAACTGAACTTCATAAGATTTAAAAAGTCAAGTATAATGTTGCACAACATAATAATATATTGTCATTTATTTTCTTATAAAAGTCATCGCTGGAAAGAGGGTATGACTACATAATGATTAGCCCGCTAGTTTCGGTTATAAATATATTACGGTTCGAAAAGAACTATCGCCGGTATTTCTAAGAAGGTGCTATGAAAATGAAGGTTGGTAACAGACTTCTATACAGACATTCTATTACAGACTCGAACTGTCGCAACAAATCTTTCTTAGTGTCAACATAATTCAAATTTTTGCATTGCTTCCAGATGGATTGTAGGCGGCACAATAGGTATGGATCGACCCGTAGCTTCATATTATTCGTATTGGTTAACTATAACTTTTTATATAATCTTACTGGACGTGTGTCTTATTAAAACTAACCAGTACATTCATTTTAAAAGTACCGTTGAAATAAATTCTCCCTCCCTTTTTGGATAGTTACATAATCAAATATTACTGGTTAATAAATCTATATCCACAACATCACATACGCACGACGATTTTAACGCCGTAATGACAACTAGAACAAGCGTTTTTCATACAAAAACAACACCCATATGTTCATTTACCTTGTATGTACATTTAAATTACAATATGTCTGTCAACCCGCACTTGGCTAGTGCCTTTTTCATTGCGAGACTCGAGCCCAGCAGTGGGACGATATGGGTTGTAATGATGAAATTACAATAATCTTAAGATAGCTGTTTTCGTGTACGGTACTTTGCCGTTTACTGAACGTATAGGTAAATGTAATGTTTTAAATTTTGTATTGGTGTCACAGTTATAAAATTTTATTTTCAATTTTATATTTTCATAAACACTAAGTAAAAATTATAATCATTAGATCAGGTATTTTTATTAACATAAAAAATAGGGATATCTCTTATCTGACAAAAGAATGGCATAAAAAGTGAGCGTGGTGCGCTTAAATAAATTTTTACTTAAATTTATAATTATAGTTCCACTTTTCCCTCGTCACGTCATATTAATAGTTCATAAAGGTTGTCAGCAGCACAACAAACTGTCCCTGCAGATTCTGCAAGGTTACGAGATTATGTGTGTATATTGAGTATAGAACATATTGTGGTGGTGGAAAAAACGTATATTAAAATGAAATCTACCCATTTCTACAATCAAACATAACGTTATTAGACAAAATAAGATTAATTTTAACCGTATTCAAAAAAGGTGATTCTAAGTTCGTGTTTTTTTATCTATGTACAACCATAATAGCCAGTTGTTTTATAAATCAATTTTGATGATTATTTTTTAGTGTATATAAGATAGTTCGAAGTTAGCACCCTATAAATATCGTAATCTGATGACGTATTTTGGAGATAAAAGAGTCCAATCTCAACGGATCGAAATAATTGAGCCGTGTTTAAGATTATTTGTTGTCGCTTATATAACCATTGTCTTTTTACGGATTTAATCTAGTAAGTATTTAAATTCACAGAATTAAAAATTCACAGATTTCGTGCCTCACACGACATTGGAAATGTCTTTTCGTTCGCTCCAGTGTAGGCCCATATTTCACGAAAAAGTGCGATCCCCTTATATCTCGGAGAGGTGTGAAGATGTGATATTCCAAAAAGGCTCAAAAGACGCGTATTCACGAGAACTGTAAAGCACAAAAAAGAATTATTAGAGCAAGTCAAAAACAAAAAAAAGGTATGGCGGAAATAGTGAAAAAAGAAAACATTTATTTACGAATTTTGGATTTTGGATCTCGATATTTTGGCAACGAAGAATGATATCAAAAATTTGAGAAAAAATCCTCTGGACGGTTTTGCCCTGTAGCCTAACCTTTTTGATAAAAGCCAAAAAGTGAGAACGATATTTTAAATTTTTTTTCAACGTTGTAGCTTTATTTTGTAACCTTTTCCTTATTCTCGTCGCCCAGCGACGATATTTTTTCGAATTCCGTAGACTCAATTCCAGTGTGCTCGATAGTCGTGTGAGGCACGAAATCTGACAATTTTTTCAGTTTGACTAAACGGGAAGTATGAAACAAAAAACTTATGAAACAAAAAAAGGGAATTTCTCAAATTAAATAAAAATAAAATAGACGTTTACACACTCACACCCCCACTGTAGGATTCCCTGTATTGCGAGTGGCATGAACATACACAAATATGACATCACAAACACCCATCACCAGAAAACAAATATTTATCTGTCACATAAATGTCTACCCTAGCCGGAAATCAAACCCGGAACCACTCGTTCGGCAGGCAGGCTCACTACCAACTGGGCTATGGGGTCGTCATAAATTGGTAAATAAATACCGGAGTTCGAGTTAACAAACATAAAATAATACAAACGAATTGTGAACCGCCTCTTCTGTTGTAGTCGGTTAAAAAATTTTGTTCATGTGCATTTAAATTTTAATATGCCCAATGCGATTACCAAACGTCACCCCTTTCACAATTAGGCACATGTCTTTAACATTATTTGTGTTAACAGACGACTACACTTTTTAGTTCTCACTTTAAATAAATACATGAACCGAGATCACTACGAGATTTACATGTAAATATAATCTGTTCAGTATAATGACGCATATACTCGTAGGTAAGGGAAGCAGCTGAAAGTTTGTCTGTTAGCTGTTTATCTTACACAAGTTGCGCAAATTGCTCGGACAAAGCGCAGTGTTGGTCGACAAAAGTTGAGAGCTCAGCTTAACAGAAATTACATGCTGTGTCACGTTGTAAAGTGAGTGCATTAACTTGCAGCAAGCGTTTAGAGTACTATTAAATAAAAGCGAATATGACTGATTAAAATATTTCAGTGTTTTCACTGCAGTGGATATCACGTATCTGTATCCTAGCACACATTTTTATAATCCATCGAATTTAGGTGACGTCAGTAACACTGCCAGACAAAACGTTATCTTATTAACTCATTCAATCGATTACAAGCTCTTTGTATCAAAAAATGTGACCACAGTTGATTACTGTCCGACATCTGACGAGTCTATACGTATTTGTACGTACCAGTAAAAAATTCAAATACATACGTAATATTAATGTTGTTTAAATATGATAATTATTGATTTGTCTATTCTATGTTTAAGTGAAAATTTACTGCTAGTAATAGTCGGTGTTCACGATACGTAAACATTTTTCAGAAATCAATAAATTGGCAATGTATTCTCTCAGTAAATTCAAGTGTACTTATAGTACTTGTGTAAGTGTAGAATCCTAACTTTAAGGGTACTGTATAAGCAGACCATTAAAATTACAAATTTATCTCTGATGACATGATTTACTCATAGGAAATTTATCTTTTTTTGTTGACACTTGTTTTCTTTCTTATTAAGGAAGCCTAGAAGGTAACTTGTCATTCTGCTCCACAGTGGATTAGGGGCCAATCTAAGTATGTTATTATTATATTTTTATGCAATCTCAAGGCTTCTGTCATGACTTAATCGATGGCTATCTAATGGTAACAACGGTTACCAGCAGCTTGAGTGCGCTGCAGAGTGGACACGGTCAACTAATTTTGCACTTAACGATTACCCATCCAACTACTGCTTACTTCGATAGAAACAATCCACCGGATTAAAAATATTAAAATTTATTGTCAGCACGAAATAATAGAACAGAAATAAAGACAAAGAGGAACTGAAGAGACACTGCCTCACTTGAATATGGCGGTCCAAACGCCAAGTGTCACTTGACTCTTTTAGTTACGGCTAGCTTGTAGTGCCATCGTTTGTCGAGTTCAGTTTTGTTATGAAATTGCACACTACTCTCTAGACCTTCCAGAGATATTTCAAAATTGGATGTAATATTTTATATTTATTGTTATATGTTTTATTTATATCTGTATCTCCTGAAAACAGTACTTTCTATGAGTATTTAGCTACAGAAAAATTTGCAAGAACTTAAACACGCGGGGCAGGTTTATAAAATAATCTTCATTACTATAACAATAACTTATAAATAGTAGATTCACGATCAAAGTGATTTTTCTATGGAAAATATTGATTTTTTGTTTTTACATGGCGTTATCATTGTAATGAACAAGACGTTCCTTAAATTATGAATATATATTTTTAGCAAAAATTTCGTTCAGACTTTAAATATCACTGAAAGAAATATTTCTTCAACTTAATCTTAATTTAATTGCTTTTCTTGCTTAGCTAATTTCAACAATTGATACTTATCATAGCCATGAATATATATAGTGCCATTAACTCTCTCAGTATTAATCCCATATCTGTGAACAAATTAAAGAGGCGGACGTCCCGTCTCATCCCCTGGATTAATTATTTCACTAAGAGAAATAAGTAATGAACGTTTTCCCTGATCTCTTTGTTGGGTTCGGACGCGATCATTAATTTTCGCAAAGCTGGTGGCCTTGTAGTATTTAAGCTCGCACTCCGTTGAATGAAAAACGAATGTATAATTGGGACGGAGTATCTAGAGGCTCAAATCTCTCGGAAAGATTCAATGACTCAATGAGATTGACATGTACGTTTATACTTCGTTGGTCATTAAGTTACATTTAGGTGTGTAAGTTTTATTGGTTATCGTAGCAACCACGGTGGTTAAGATTAGAACTCCGTTTAAGATGCACTTAGCTAATTTTGTAATTATAATATTTTTTTACGAATTTTTTTTTTTCAAATGACATAGGAATACTTTGCGAAGTTGTGGTATTTTTTTAAGTTATATTTTATTAAGACAACCTTCGTTCTGCGTACAATGCTCTAAGAAGGAATTTTAGAGATATTTTTTCATTGTCACCCAAGTGTAACCCAATAAATAAATAAATAATTCAAACGCAGAATAGACATTCGAGTCCAGAAAAACGAAATTTAACAGAAACTTCATTCTTTGTTTTGTCAGCAATATTCAATTCGAATGGGGTCCGTCGGAAATATCGCGTTGTACCCTACATGCAAATTCTGTTTGAAATACGGTAAGTTCCCACAAAAGCGCTGAGCCTTCAATCCTGAATGCAAACAGTTTCTATAAGATTAGTTGCGAAATGCTTCTTGTTGAGTCAATATTGACATGGTTGGACTTAGACCCGAACCACGCCACGAAGGATTTCTTAAACATGCACTAAGGCAAGAAGCAAACAGCAGCGGCATCTGGTACATAGCAGATTGCAAATGTTCCCACACTACGTAAATTTTGTTAGTCTTAGTTGTCTGAAGCATTCTGTTTAAAACGTGCATACTACCCTATAAAGGTTTTAATTTAATTTAATACTACAAACAATTGCACTCATGATTTTGTAAAGATTTGATGAAATCCGTTTCTCAAATAAAACAGTTTTTTGGTACAATCTATATTTCACTTTTATTTGATACTAGTATTTATAACTCGCTATTTAACATACTTTGTAACGTTATTAATAACTACATTCAACTAAATTACTTCTTGTTAAGATTCAATTATGTCTTGTTAGAAAGAAGGCAGGATTGCCATTATATTCATTCTTCTCAGTCTCTATTCCAGAGGTTGGTACTACCAGATGTTTATCTGAGTTGTTTATCTTTAGCTGGCCGTAACCGACCGTAACGGGTATGCGACCCTAGACTGTTCTATTTGGTAGTATCACAAACTATCACTCGTGACACCTTTTCTCCTACTACAGCATGTGGAATAAAACCTAGCATGAAGGGGTTCTGTCCTTTTTTCGTGAGGAAGTTTTTATGGATGCTCGCAAATTGCGGGGGCGATGGACAAGTTATGATGGACTCCTACCAGCTAACACCACCACAGGTGTTCCATCTAATAACCACTAGCCGAAATCATGCTTTCCCATTCTTCCGCAATTCCGACGGTAGGGTTCTGGACCCCTTCTCAAGATGAGGCTGGAGTTTCCCCATCTCGTCTTCCTTGAAGAATACGGGAATACCGCATGCACCACCTCGAGGCCTTAAGTTGCGACGGCGACGACCTTTTGTTCAAGATTAAGAGACCAGATATCGCCGCCAACCTCTCCAGAACCACACCACACGCATCCCTTGAGGGGGAACCCCAAGTCTGTGATTTGGCGTTTCAGTCCCCCACTAACTAGCGCTGGACAGGGTTGGGTTTACCTGATGAAAGCCCCCACTACGTCTAGAAAGGTTTCGAATTCAGCGAGGATTCTGTTTACAGAGAAGTATATGCTATTCAGCAGATACTCAACCCAGCGGATCACTACGTTAATTTAGAATGAGGCGGAACTCCTCCAACAGTCGAAAGTGTAATTACCCATAAACCATGCCCGTCACCCGACCCGTTGCCCCAGGGAGGGACGAAGTATGGTTCAGCGATCGAGGATTCTGTCTCTGAAACCACTTACGATGAGACACCCTGGTGTTCACATTTAGACGCAAGCCAGGCATCTGCCACCAAAACGGCACCACATATACTGACTTTTCATTCATTTGGATAATGCTGGAGCGGAAATAGAAGGTGGAATGAGTCGCGCGTAAGCCAGTGTTGCCATAAAGTTGTCTGTCCCAAGCGTACATCCATGTACCCCAAGTTTAAATAAGAAAATATTAATTTTTTTTTTCTTTTTCCTCTTTCATTGTAATTTTTATTTAATTTCACATTTAAGCAAGCTTATCTAAGCCAAATATTTAAAACATTTTCTATCGATAGCGGTGTAATAAAAAAAGGCCTTTTAAAAAAATTAAGCCTTTATGACGCCAGTGTTAAGATCTAGGCTAAGACTACTTCTCACTAAATTAGAAACTGTACAAATTAGTTTGATCCTGACGTTCCCTATGTATGGTGTGAGGCTTTTTTACTTGCTTTGGCAGCTGCCGTCCTCATCATAAAATTAACTGAAAGTTTTTTTTTGGGTTTCGGTTGCGGATTCACCGAGCCATTTATAATCGGATTCCTCTTTTCCATCACGACCATCAAACACGTCGTTGATGCGTTTGTCGTAACGGACGTGCACAGAAGGCAGTGTCCACTTACCATCAGGTGCCCGATATGCTCGACAGTTGGAACTATAAAGACGAAAATTAGGCAGTTATTTTACCAATGCAAATTTAATTTTTTCAAAAACAACAGGGTTACCGAAATGGGGTTAACTTTTCAGTAATGTAATTGTACATATGACACTTGCTTAATATTATTCAGCGTGACATGACCTGTTTACGAAATTAAACCCTATACGTATTCAAAAGGCATGGCTGTACGGCACAAAAACGAGCTTGCTTTGAATATATTAAGAAAATAGGGTGAATACTGATCCTAGAATATTTTGGGATTTTAAAATAAAAGAGTTTAGAAAAAGAAGACCAAAAAAAGAACATGAGAACATCCGTGTAATTTATACTACTATATAAATCTATTAAGCTTCTCTGTATGTCTCGAGATAACTCAAAAACCAATCTTAATGAAAATTGGTATGCAGTGAGAACACGTAATTGCATAATTTTTTTACCCTCTTACGGGAGGAGGATGGTGAATACTCATGTATACCAGCGCAGTCTGCTACGCTGGTTATGTGGGACTCACGCGTGAAATAGCGAAGTTCTAAGCCTTGAGTGCCTACCCATTAAACACCACCTGTAATGGCTATGGCCGTGCGCCCTCTAAGTCTTCATCGGATGCGACCCTTCTTAAGGGAAGAAGGGTGCTAGCGGCGCTCCCGAGGGAGCATCCGCTTAGGAGTTAACACTGAAGGTGTTGTCGGGTGGGGAGATTATG
>DWPT01003142.1:0-14900 GCA_018251895.1 Agathymus mariae mariae | reverse complement strand
GTTGCTCCTTGTTTTTAATTAGTGGTTAGTTTTTTGGCTGGTAGGATTTTTTTTTTTTTTTTTTTTTTTTTTTAGTTAAGTTGGCCATTATGCGGTTTTATTCCAGTTAACGACAGTTTAATACTAGGGTGAATACACGCGATATGCTATATTAATTATAGATTTGGTAAGTATTTAAGATTGAATTTTTTATACTTTTGATCCTGAGATGTTCGCTTTATTTTTGTGTCATTCATTTGATCGCTGGACATCTGACCCCGACTTAAACTGTAGATATGCGTCTTAAAAAATAGCTACACTACGAAAAGACGTAACGCCGAGGCGGTGACAATGACACCTTATCATTTTTCACGGATTAAATACGGTTATTGAGATCCAAAATTGGAATTGGTGACTTGATGCGTCAGTTAGGTCAGATTCTCTATAAATTTCTGGTAAAAACGTTTAAGACTTATACGAAATACAGGAAGCTCATGCATAATTAGCGTGTATTTTTCGTATTGTATGTATTCACCTCGAAAGTAGGATACAGAGGGCTTGTTCAAAATATTTATAATTGTGGAGGCACATGCTATTTCAAACGTATGTGGACATCGGGGCGATTTGTTTTATCTTAATATTAAGGTTTAAATAGTTCGTGTGATAATTACAATGTAACGATTTATTGTAAGTTTATTTTAATATTTGAATACAGTTTTGAAATTGTATTCCGTTTTTCTGTGTTCCTAAGGTCAACACGTATTAACTGTTGTTAGTTCTTAATTTAGATTTCTCTATTAATTTTGTAAGGTTTTGCCGAGGTTTTCTAATATCAAGATTTATTCTTCATAAAAAATAGTTAAAGAACTGTAAAATACGGTGGAGATCTAATTGACAATTAATTTCAATGAACTTTTGTCTATTAATCAAGTAATTATTATTTATTAATCTATTCAATGTATTGTACTCTACTATCTTTATATTTCATGAATTAAATTATATTCTTTTATATGAATCTTGATTAAAGGTGGCCTCTATATAGTCGAGTCCCCGACCGAGCCCGGTGTCCTCTCACGTTTCGTCTACGAGTCGATGAAGTATATTTTAATTGCTGTGTCGTTTTCGTTAAGTGTACCAAAAACTTGGATAACAGCCGACACGCGACTGGCGACTGCGTCAGGCAGTGGCGATTCTCTGTAGTTATGTAATAAAATGAGTAATAAATGTACATACGAGTATTTTTTTTATTAAGAAGTAAATAATACTCATCCTCCAGCATACGGTCACGTGCCAGCATTCTGGAGGTGGTTTCCGTGGGTGGGTATACCATAAAACCCAAAATTTTGTAAGACATTCCCCAGAATGATCATTGGATAGTTTGTGATACTAAAGGATTTTGTGTTGCAGGGGTGGTCCCGCATACGCAAGACCCGAGATTAAACGCTTGTCTGACACATAAATAGATGACGGGATCTTTGCTCGACGGGCAGTTCCTTAAAAGCCCTTACTGGTTTAAATATACTACGAAGAAAGTATCTGTCGTGGGGCATAAGGTAGGATGGTGGGGACACTGTGATTTAGGGAATAGTCAATTTCGGTCACTTACAATTTGACAGATAAATGAAACTAACGACATGTAGACATCTTGCGCCTTCTAGATTTACCACGGGGATGAAGGAAGTTAAACAAAACGATGTCTGTAAGTCAACTTTTTTACATAATTTAATAAGTACCATCGGTAAAACAATTTAATAAAGTTGAAACTTAAAATGATAAGTAAGTGTGCGACCCAAGGCAGTCCATGAGAATAGTGATATAACAAAATGGATAATTGTATGCAATCCCATCTGACGGCCGTTGAAATGTGTAGCTATTTTAGATGACTGAAATGTTTATATGAAATGATTGTCTCTTAGAATACACCGCATTGTTTTCTTGATAATTTCGCGCTGAACTTTTAATCGTGCTTGTAATCGGGCTGGGTGACTTCCTCCCAAGCGCGCGGGTCGTTATCCGGAAAGCCCTCTGAGCTCTTCACGTGCACCGGAGGCTTTGCGACCGCATCGATGTCCTTCATAGCTTCGATGAGTTCCATCGTTGTTTTGTACGACGCTATCGTGTGCTTAACGAAGTCCCTGAGAATAAATAACGCATTGTTTTGTCCTCTGAACACGACCACTATACTGTTTCAGTATAGTGGGGGGGGGGAGGGGGGTGTCAGTGACTAGTCCTGTAGCGACGTAGCTGTAAATGTTAAAACCTATTATTTAGATTCAAAATAAATGTTATCATTACATTCCATTTTCTAAGTGATATTTTTTTCTACTGTTTATACTTATTTTATTCTTATACAATTTTCTATTTAAAATATTAGTAGCTTAACACAGCGGCTTGGAGAAAATCGTAGATTCCACAAAAGAGTACATTAGGAAGTATAATGTTAATAGAAAGTAAAACATTAAATTAGGGTCGTCCACCTATAAAAAAGGACATGTATGTACATTCGTTTCTGATTTGAAAATAAAACCGGCAATCTTGCTTTACGTTGTATATAAGTACAGGCAGGTCAAATAATTTGGTCACCTGAAGTAAAATGCCTTAATGAACACAGCCGGCTGAAATTCGTGGCCACATCGCTCTGGACCGAAACTCATTACACCCATAAGACTGTTCTGTTGCACGGCGGGAGCTCCCGCGTCGAACTGTGAAAGGTTTAACTCTAACGTACACCGAGAATAGGACAACAAAAGGCTTTTAAGGACTTATCGTCTAAGCAGCGATTTGGTTCTAGGAACTGGTTGAGAAGAAAATTGCTCGCCAGGCAGGTAAAAAAATCTACTACCACGCACAAATACCGTCGGATTAAACTGACCGGTTAAGTATTTAGCAACTTCCTTCCCTTGTCGTAGTGTATCTTAACCTTTTTAAGGAGATCGCCGAGGCCCCCAAAACAATTTTATTCTAAAGTTATAATTGTTGTTATAATTCTTGCATGGTGTACAATGTCTTTTAGATGTTCGGCTACCTACACTCCTTGTAAAATCAATCGAGAAATGTTGGAATGCAAAGTCGATTATTAAGCGAGTTATTGTCTTGGAACGCGTCAGTAACTCCTAGGTACGTATCACGTATGGGCATGTAGATACCGTCACGTGGTCCGTCACTTTGTCCGTCTCTTATTCCTATAGGAAATGAATCTGCTGAAGATTCGTTAGTAATATTTTACATATAAAAGTATCTTTCTTTAATAACATAGTTATTCTACCAGACAAGCATCTCGGCTTCCATTCCTAAGTGACGCACAGAAGAAGTCTTCAGTGAACTGGAAGCCATTGACCAACTGGTAAGCGTCCATACAGTAGTGCTTCGTGCGCACTTTCAGGCGAGCGTTCATTAAATCTGGAGTATGGTCTCGGAACGATGTGTCCGACCCCTGGAAAAATCATATGAGCTTTGCAATGACCATCCTACCGTTTAATTACGGTTGATGTGTCTGCCTGTTGAGGATTTTCCATGATGCATATGCGGACGGAACAAATAATTTCATTGACAGATAAATGCTAGTTCTTAAGTCTTGGACATTTTTTATTATAAATATATTATTGAGTTTATCAGTATATCTTTATTATGACAGTTGTTGTTATTATGACAGTTGTGACAGTTGCCACAATTTGCCGTGTCTTTCGGGGAATCCGGAGCGTCAATGTCAGCTAAATGGTTGCTAAAGCTGTTTAATGAGAAAGAACAGTTTTCCTCTCCGGAATCATTCCCAGAGAGGCTGCACAACTTTTTAAACATTTATGCTCAAAACCTAAAATAGTTCAAATAAATTATGGTGATTGATAATACCCTTGTCATACCCCATCCTGACACGACGATGAAGCTTTGGGAGTATGGTTCTTTCATGCCGTCGTATATCTTTATTAAGTTGATATGTTCGCTGAATACTGGAAAAGAGAAATTAAAACATAATTACTATATATCACAAAACTAATAGGAAAGTTAAGTTTTATAGGCGGCTGAAGGTCAGTACAATAACATTCATTAATATCCCCATAAAAAAGCAAACCTTACTAAGATTTTCTTCAAGTTTCAACAAAGCGATGTCAGCATGTGGCACAGGTTCTTCTTCAAACTTGGGGTGTCTAATGGCGCCCGCGACCGACATTAGAACCCCTCCCTCATGTGCTCTGGGGGATCCAACGCGGACCTTCACGAACTGGCCTAGCGTCTTCAATGGAGAGACGTGAAGTACACTGATATAGGAAGCAAATTTATCAATAGGTATGTAAAGTTTATCTTTGTACGGAGAATATTTCAGAGGGGAAAATTTAAATTATGAAGATAATGCTTGTGTCTTCAACTTGAGACAACTAGGCACTATGTCGATATCTTTTCTCTCTTAAATTGTAAAACCATATATTTCATCGGACCTCTTATACATTATTTTTTTATGATATTAACCAGCAAGTGAGCTGATGGACTTCTTAGTAGTAAGTAGTAACTTCCGCTTGAAATCACCCATAACAATAGAGCAGTAACCGTGGCTTTCCAAACTGGAAGAGGTGAAGCTGCTTCTAAACTGGCAACCCAACTTTTTCGGTGAATAAATTGGGATTTAGGGTGATAGCTTGTCAGACATTATTGACTCGTCCGTTACTCTGCCACGAGCTGCGGAGGTTGGCTTGAATTCAATTAAGAATGAGCACCTAAGACGCTCATATGATCTAGCGAGCTGCTTCATTTTTGAAAAAAGAAAAATATATAACACTTCAACTCATACTAATAAATTTAATACAATTAGGTAATTCAGCTGAAGAATAAGTGTCTAATCAAAAACAAGATTATCAACGTGGATCCCGTAAACTGAAAAATAAAATGTAGTAATATTTAGCGACTTACTAATTCAAGCAATGTGCAGCTGTGAGAACCCAATTTTCATCTACGATAGTTCCCGCGCACCACAACCTGCCATTAATAATGATAGCGGCCATATACGGGTAGTTTCGGGTGTCGGAAGCGTTCCCCCCGCGTATCCGTTGGTAGTTCTTCAGATACATCGGATACTCGTTGCGGATTCGGAGATGATCTTTCCCATGATGTCGCCGTCCATCAACTTGCGGCTCATCTTTTTCGATATTCATTCGGAATTTCACTTGGGGGATATTTTATATAAATTAACATTAATATTATTAATACTCTTTGGTTATTTGGCCAATGTAGTAGAAAATGAAATGATGCGGTGCGGCCGTTATACTTATTTGTGTGTGTGATCGTTGTGAGCTTTATGATGTTAAGGGTGAACGTGTATTTCGGCAATTATAATATTTATATCCTTGATTTGAATTTCAATTAGACATAATATTGTGTGAATTTGAAAGTCCTTGAACATAACTGACAGTTTAACGGAATGTTAAAGAGGGCAATCCAGGAACTATGTACCTTCATACTTTATCCTTGGAGTACCGTACCTACAGCGTGTGTTCGGCTTTATACGTTTGTAGCTAATTATTGAAATAGTAATAATCTTTTACCTACGGATCCATCAGAGCTGGTTGTTGCTAATGTAAAACATGAGTAAAAAACTGTGACAATATAAATATATAACATCGTCACGCTTCAGGAACATTTGAAATAGTTTATGTGCTACTGTACAGCATTATATTGTTGAGAAATAACTTAGTTTTATTTCATTTTTATAGCTTTTTTCATGTTATTTTTATGCTGTATACTAAAAATTGTTTAGTTAAAATGACGCAGAATATTGCTTTATATTTTGAAACTACCGCAACAATATTTCAGTTATGGTTTCAAAATAAAAATATGTGTTGACGTTCTTAAACGTAGCCAGCCGAATTCAAATTTGATTACGTTTTTATCAAATTTATTTGTATTTTGTATCGTATTTGAAGATTTGATACTGTAATATCTTTATTTAGAATAACTATCGTAAAATTGTTCTTAGATCATTTTAAGTAATTACTTTCAGGGATCGTGTTATTTCTATAAAAAATGGAGTGTCATAGATAAAATAACTCGGAGCGGTGCTGCGGTGTAAGGACGACTTTTAAGATTATTATTGAGTAAATACATGTGTTTTTATGATAATCAAATTTTGATCAATATACGGCGTCAATCACTAGGTACGACAAACAAGATGAATCATTACATTTAATTGGACGTCTATTTTATCATCCGTATACATGTATCTTTAATTGTATGTTAATATGTTCGCCTTTGGTTAAATTTTAATTGTAAAGTTAAATATTTAAGTTTCAATATGTACACATCATCATATGAAGGCGTGGTGGGCCATGCCTTTCACATGATTGTGTGGGCTTAGTTGTAATTATTCTCACGTACAATTTGTTTAAGAATCTATTGTTCTAGAAATAAACGTAGCTTGTAATATTTTCAATTAGAAACCATAATTATCGTAATATTGAGAATGTTTATGTCGCGGTAGTGTTGACAGTTGACACGCCCCGCTCTTGTCTTACCGAATCAAAATATCGTGCTAATGCATTCTAGTTCCTATATGTATTTGTAGCTTTTGGTAAGAGTAATAAGTTGTACGTCTATAGTCTATGCTAGCAAACTATCCTCGCTTCTCTTCAGATAAATTAAGCCTTACACTTAGAAATAGCACCTTAATTGTTTTTGGACTGGTGTTTACATTACATATTTGGAACGGGAATCAAGTATTGAGTATCCCCTATTAATATGGTAAGTGACTTACCAATCATCCTGTATATATTTATTTAAACTTTTTTATGTATGGATGGATTGCAATGAAACGAATTTTAAATATTGAGTGATGCTTACTACAATATATTAGTAAAAACCAAAACGAAATCAATTAAACCGTTTCTAAGATTACTGCGAAACGCACAGATAAACATATAAAAATTCTATCTACTTTTGTTTTAGGTTCTATTGCATTTTGGCACACTAAATACTCAGCCATGTGGTTTAAACATAAGTGTCCCGCACAAGAGACTCAAGTTTAAATCTGGCATATATGTTTTAAATGTATTGTTATATATGTTTTGTAACTTATAAACATGCATATTCAAAATGAATAAATGAGGAATGAACAAGTTAAAAATAAATACAAAAAAAATGTTTATTATGTATTTATCCTAATAATATCAGTATTTATACAGCAATAATTCGTCATAATATCACAATCGGAATTACGTGTACATCAATGTGTGTACCTTACCTGTGCATGGAGTGTAATTTCAAATTTATCACAATTCAGTTTATGATTCTTAATTATTATTCATAATTTATTGTTATCATATTATTGTAAATAGCTACATAATTTGTGCTCACGTAATTTTTGTTTATCTCATGAGATATCAGAATGTGTCCCTGCTTGACTTAATACGCACTCGACTTATTCATTTTCTTCAAACAACAACACCATTAAAAGATGATTTGAAGCTGATATGTATTAAAAAAAAAATTAATTTGTTAGTCAAATAAATAATGAAGGAAAAACAATAAGTTGAAGTATATTTATATTGCTAATATTCCAACCGGCACTTGGCCAGCATGGCAGCCTATGGGCCTAATTCCTGCCATTCTGAGTTAAACCAAAGCTCAGCAATGGTACGATATGGGTTTTAATGATAATATAAAAACACTTCTTCGAAAATAATTGAAATTTATTTTATAGTTTAATTCATTAATGTTGTAACAATAGCATAGTATGAGACCATATACAATAAAATAGATCAATTGTTAATTACGAACAATGTAATAATTAAGTTACTTTGATACAAATTGTACACTTTTAGATATTCGAACCCATTACCTAAATTGAACGGTAATTTTGTAATCTGACAAATTAAGAACAAAAACTGCTAGCTGATTCCGCAGTGAGATTATTATTATATTTTAACAATAATTATATTAGTCTGAGTATTTACTTATTTTGTGTTTAATCTGTGAAATTACAGAATTACTGCGTTGGTAGGAGTAATATCACTAAAAATCACAGAATCATTAGAATTAGGAAACGGATATCATACCGGACCGGTTCCGTAACACAGATAAAACAACGACCATAGACAACATACACAGAGAACACTACACACATCTGCCTGATTGCCGTGGCCGTATGAGATCGGAAACGTCCTATATTCCTTACAAATTTATAATTTAAAATTTTCAAGGTACACAATTATGGTGCAAATGGCGAGCTTCATGCATTCTCTACCAGCTAACTATTGGACAATAGTTGACAATAGTTGACAAGCAGACAATCACGAACAGTTGCTTATTAGGTTAAAATAAAAATATACATACGAATACCTACATCAGATACGAATATACATATTACAGTATAAATATGTATAGATAAATGGATGTTATTAGATACATACACAATTTACGTTTTTGAAAATACTCGTAGTATAGGTCGCATCATGTGAAAAGAGCGCTTTCGTAGCGAAAACCGCATCAAACTTCGTTGGATAGTTTAGGAGTACTAAGCGAACAAAGAGACAAGATGACATGAATAATGACTTTGTTTCACATTATTTTTTATACTATTTAGAGAAACAAAAATCTCGTACTTTAGCGCGCAATTATACCCATGTGCAGAAACATCCCACCACTGTCGCTTAGCTGGCTCTTTCTACGGGACACGAACAGCATCAACAGAGTAGAGTTATCAGCAGAGTAGAGCAAAGGAGTATCTTTTGATGTTTTTTTTATTAAGCTGAATATGACGTGTTCCCTATATATAAATAAATTTGTATTTACGATATTTAGCAAACAAAAAAAAGCAGATTGACAAAAAGAGCTTGAAAAACAACAGCTAGATAAGTAACAGAATCAAAAAATAATATAGTTTTAATTCACACATAAGCAAGTAGGACACATTTTTTTTTGCATATGCGAGTGAAGGACAATCTTAAAAGTTGTCTATATGTATTTTCTTTCTATGGTCTACAATCTACTAATTTCTTTGCCATTCTCGACATCTTTTCTCTTCTCTTTCTGCCTGCCATCATTTAAAAGAGCGTAAATCTCTTCCACGGTCCGGTCTTTCGTTTCCGGTACGTAAAGAATGGTGTATAAGGTACCCACGAAACAGACCATGGAGAAGAGTATGAAGACCCAGTGGATGCCAAGCAGCTTAAGAAGCGGGTCGTAAGCTTTCGTTTGGAGAAAATCACTGAGCGCGTCCACGCTGCTAACGAATGATGTCACCATGCCTCGATGCTGGAAGATGAAAAACAACATTAACAAGACATACATAGAACACAGTTTTTTGCGACCTCTATTTTAATACATGGGGTATGAAGGACTCCATATCTCCTCGATTCCAAGATATTTTCCTTTGCATGCACTCTGCTGAAAGACAAGCGCGGGACGTACCTGTCTCCTTATCCTCTCTTTACTGTCAACGCGTCATTACAGCCTCTGGTGTACTAATGTCCATAGGGGTGACTACTTATCATCCAAGGGTATGTTAATTTGTGAGCTATAAAAATAATCTTAAGTTTGTACAGCCGATAAAATGATTCAATATTACTCAAGTGTCTTTGGTATGAGGGCTATGGTAACGTAATATTTATGTATTCGTATACAAACGAATGTTCACTGATCCTTCCAATTTTTAAATCTACCACGTAAATTGACATTTGTGAAATTCATGTCAATGTCAGACTTTGACCTGACTGATTAACAACACGTGCTTAAATGACATGACAACACAACTCACTTGGAAGGTGAACAGCTCGGAAGTGATGACGTAGGGCACAGGCTGGTAGCCAGCGGCGTCTGAGAAGATGCACAGACACATAGCCAGGATCGGCAGCCAACCGGGCAGCCAGACAGACAACGAAGTCACGTAGAACCACATGCCCAGCGCTAGCATCGACAGACCCGTAGCAAACGAGGTGCCCGCTAGTAGCCACTGAAAATTGATAAATTCAACGAAATACTCTGGCGTGGTCTGGTGGTTTAGCAGACAAACTACGAGTGACAGACATCGACTGGGACTCGAAAAGACTAGATGGAGCGTTTTAAGCCCGTACGTTGGTTTGACTTCTTTTCTAATACGAGAAAAGGAAAATACTTCTTGCGCGACCACACATTATTTATATCTCCAATTCAACAATCGAGCCTACTTCTTTTCTGTCAAAGATTAACTGACCTTCCGTCCAGTCTTCTCTACGATGCAGCTGGCAACAACAGACCCCAGAAGCTGTATAGCCCCGACTACGATGGTCTGCTTGTTGGGGCTGAGGTGCAAGCTGATGGAATCGGCCGCCTTCTCGAAGATGGAGCCTGCGTACATCAGGACCACTAAGTAGCCGCATGTCTCTTGAGACAGCATTACGTTCAGAGATATTCGAAAAGCTTTGAACGTAGTCTTGTCTTGCACTGGAAAGATAAATTTGTGGCTTAATTAACAAATGGTAACATTATTTATCATTCATCATCAAACAAACATTGTTGCATAGAAGAAACCGAGGGACTGTTTGCCGAGCTGACAAAAAGATAACTTGATCCGACCATATTGTCAACCAAAGTGTTAATATTCTGTTACAACCTGACATAATATGCAAAACAAATGACAGAGAAAAACTTTTGACAATGTAAAACGGTCGATAAGGTAGCGACGAACTAACTTTCTCATGACACTCCAATAACTTATATAACAAACAATAACAAACCTATATACTTATTATTGGTTTGAAAAACCGCAGACTAATCACATAATTCACATTTACTAGCTCAATTTGAAATTGTCAAGTATGAAATGAAACGAATGACTTTGTGTGAGTGATAGATAAATAACATAACAATAATATAATATATATATATGTGTGTGTGTGTGTGTGTGTGTGTGTGTGCGCGCATTTGTATCTGTGGCGAGGTCCATAGTAAGAGAGAAGACACATGATGTCTGATGATGAATATTCCTATCCACCGTTTGATCGATGCTTCGCTTTAGCAAACACGATTCTTACGTTCACAAATAATAACTACACCTGATACAGTTCTTACTCATTTTCACCATATTTTTATATCTTTTTCATTTTTACTCGGCACACTACACACTCACACACACGACGTCACCATCTTTAGTAGTATCACTAGTAGTTTCACATTATGTAGTGGTAAATTCATTGGTGTCTCTCTTCACTAATTGAAGTCATATTCATACAATATATTTGTTTTCTATATAGCCTTTTATATTCTGTATATCTCATTAACCTTCTCGAAGTATCTGTGTTATTAAATAATAATACACGAAGCGAAAACATTTCTTTTAAAATGTTACATGACAAATTCTGCCACAGCAGCTAGCATCACGACGATGTTCCAGTGCGAATTGGTACCGAAACTTGGGGCCAATCCAAGTGTTGAGACTTCTTATAGCGACCTAAGCCCTCTGACGTGGCTTAACAACTACTCCGAGTATATAGTACCAACCGTAATCGGACTTTGAAACATGAAAGGAAATGGTATGAAAATTTGCCACTAACGTTCCCCGGTTCGCATTGCTGAACTCTATCCATCGCTTATTGGCTGAAGTTGTTGAGGTTAACTTACTCATAATGTATTGGGGAATTTCGACAGTGGAAATAATACTTACGAAATTTCCTAACAAAAGGTGCGTGGGTGACTATGCTTCTAATCCTTTCTATAGAAGATAAACTCTAATGGCCTGCAATGATGATTATCCGATCGTCTTAAGGCCAGTATTAAGGGCTTTAAATATGTCAGTGATCTCCATCCGCATACCTATGGTTCTCCAAGAGGCTTTTTGAACGGAAGTCGCATACTGCTCCTCTCTTTCCATGTCCTGGATCTCCTTTTCGAGGTATTTGTCGTCTGTTGATGTGTTTCGCAGCCACGCTAGTGCTACTTTGGCTTCCTGGAAATCAAACGTATATTTTTTTGACTTAACCGGTAGTACAAACTAAGTAAAATTTTTGGAAAATTTTGAATGAAAATGTCGGTAAAAACTGACTTTCATTTGACAGTCATATTTAGTGTAACATTCGGTTGGTTACATCCTTATTGACGAACTGACTTCTGGATATCCTGAACCACTGGAGACAGAGAATGTTCTACAATAAGTGTACTTAAAACTGAGTTGCTAAGCTCATTTTATTCATCAGTAAATTGCACAGTGCAAAGCCGGAACAGATCGCTAATTCAAACTAACGAAACTAAATCTGATTATTTTTGTACCCAAAACTTACTCTTAAAATGTTTTATATTGTTCTTATAAGTAGCAAATCTTCTAGTTATTACAATTGCCGTTTATATTGTTTTATTGTGTCCTAAAGTGACATAACTGGTAGGTAGATGTGGGTACTATGAATACTTTGAAATTGTACCGAGGTCGAGTCACCGCGTGCAGCCTGCGCAAACCACAGAACGGATCTCGGTGTGTTGGTAACTTTACGTAATTAGTCAACACACGGTATATTTTGTAACGTAAAAATGCTAACGGATTATAGCGATTAAAGGGTAAAAAGACGTCTCATGAAATCGTCTATACGTCAATAAGGAATAATAAGATGTCATTAACTATGATAAGAAAAACTGACATTAAAACCGTGCCTATGGCTCAGTATTGTTCCTTGTAAGCGTGAACTGCTTCCATCGCTATAATCGTCTGTCAATAATATTTGTAAGGGAATAACGACGATATAATTGATTTGTTTCTTGTTTTTTCACGGACTTCGAAGACGTAGAAGGTTTTCAGTACGTTTGAATTTTTGCATGCTTGTTATCAGAACTCCATCATTTGTCAACCGATTTGGTAGATTACTTTTGTGTTTGAGAGTGTATAGACATAGTTAAATTTGATGTGAAATAAGAGATGAAACCAAAAAAATTACCTTCAAATTGAAGTCGGTTTTCTTTCTGTTTATTACCTTAGCAGCTTATGATAATTGTAAGAACTAGAACATTGCGTAAGTAATTATCCAGTCACGTCAATTATCCGGAAACATATTATTAATTCCACTATTATTAATAATGAATATTACTTGTAATGCATAACATTAGGTAGGCGGATTAAACTGATCCGTTCTTAGGGTGACAATTCTGGAATTTTAAGTCCTTGGGATAAATAAAATATCCGGATGTTGTTAAAAGAAGATCTGGACATTTTAGACAATAAATAAAAAAAAAACTTCTTATGCAACATACGTTTACAGGGAAAAAATGTACCTGGAAGTTTATAGTTATAAGAATAAAAAGATGCATGAACCCAGTTAGATAATAAATACGGGAGCAGATTTAAACATAAGTTCTCATTTTCCATTTAAACTTAACTTTTCTTCATCACAGTAATCTCGTTGGAAGTCCAAATTACCGTGACATGTGTGAGCAAATCAACACATATTATACGCTAACCTTAATTAAGGTATCCAAAACCTGAGCATTTCCTAATGTCATATTTGTCTCCGTGTTCGGTCATTGCTGTTGTACTGTATTCAGGATCATAGAGTATAGTCATAGAGAGTATGCCGGAACCCTTGGGTACGTAAGAATTTGGGACCCCGTTGAGAAGAAACCATTGAATAGCTTAAAAAATATTTATTATAACCTAATAACCACAACCGAATAAAATTAAAGAATAATATTAACAATTATATTGCACAATCATGTCATGGGTAGAGGCTTCGTGTGCCCATACGGTAAATACAATACCGACTGTACCCAATACACTGACTGTTTCCAATTGTATATCAACGTATTGAAATGTATTCTATGTTGTATTTATTGCGTTTTTAAACTTGTGTTGCTATATACGACCTATATTAAAAGACTCACTTGTACTCTTCCCTGTTTGATCAGAAACACAGGAGTTTCAGGCACAGCGAGGAACGCGAGCAAGTGCACCACTGGGACAGCAGTACATAGCCACAAGACTGTCGTGAAATACAGCATGTCACCTGCCACGTACACCACCAGGTAGCCCAGGTTCTGCGAGAGGATGAACAGGGAGCCGAGTGCGCCGCGAATGTTGTCTGAGGCAATCTGAAAGATATAATTTTAATTTAATAATTAAGTTGATTCCTTCGAAATAGATTGTGACGTTCAATTTTTACAGGTCTCAACGTTTTTATCAGTTGACAAAGAGACGAGGACATACATTTATTGTGATATTACTTGGTCCTATTATATTGTATAAAAATAGGTATTTTTTATGTATTCATTATTCATGATTAGTTAGATGTAATTAATTAACTTAGAATTATTCCAGATGAAATAAACGAACCCCAAAGAGATTGTTGCATTAATATAGGATAACTGTGGGATATTTATCTATAAAATATAGTAGGATATAATTAATGAACATATCAAATAAATTACAATGCCAGATAAACACACCTCCGACAAATCTATTTTCCTGTGAGTGCCTAGCAAAGTTCTCAGAAGTGAAAAGTCTGCTAATATCAGACTTAACGGGAACAATTACTTATTTTAATTATGATTGACATTATATATAAAAACTGTGTTTAGTAACTTGATTTATAATAGAAAGCCATCGTATTGATTTTTCGTTATACCATATAATAATGACATTTATCTTATTAATGAAATATGGCAATGAACTATTACTCATTATGGCTACACTTAACGATGCTAAACAATAATTAAACAAATCAAAGATAACCCACCTCCTTTAAGTAGAGAGGCGTAACTACGTAGCAGCCCGCACAGGCTAGCCCTGCCACAGCCCTGGAGGTGATCAACGCCCAGGGCTCCAGAGAGAACAGCGTTATCACCCAGCTAATCTAAGGAATTAACACAACGAACTGTGACTTCCGGTTAAAAAAACATTGATTTTTATTTGTTTCGCCATGACAAGGGCACAGTTTCTTTAACGTTTCGACGTCATAATTATTTATGACTGACACAACTAAATA
>DWPT01003141.1:0-14901 GCA_018251895.1 Agathymus mariae mariae | reverse complement strand
AGCCCTGGTTTCGCTCAATTGTGTTTTTTACACGATTTGCGTTGTGTTTTCTCAAATCGCGTCGCCTGCACTTGGAGTAAGTAAGAGTAAGTAAGTAAGAGTCAAGGTACGTCACTATCATTTTTATTTGCTATACAATCTGAATGGCTGGTGTCACAACACATTTGTAATAACTCCTCGCACCCTTGTAATCAATATATATGACTATAAAAAGAAATTAACAACCGGGTTTAGCACTTCAATCGATTCGGAAATTCTCACGGGTAACTTGATGGTAAATATGTATAACACCGACAAGGTGGCCAACCAAAAGGAAACAATTACTTAAATGTCATGCTGTTAGATTGTACAATGGTAAGAAGGGGATGCCAGAAGTAAGTCATGCGATTTATTTACTGGTTATCCTTTGAACAGAAGATGAGAGACTATGAACTAGAGGAGTTATTGAAATAAGTAGAACGTGTCACTATTAAATAACATATGCAATAGATGAGAGAAGGCGAATAGTCTTATAACTTGTTTACTTCAGATGTCCTTTCCGACTTTTCTATGAGTTACGCATAATATATTTACGATGGATTGGTAACCGTCGCCCAAATACCCGTATAATTAGTAATTAGGTCGCACCTTGAAAAATTCCAAGGGTACAATTATATTTCCCGAGATGGAATGTATCCGACACACACAGACAAAAAGATAAGAATCCAAAAACAATGTATGTTTAGGACTCTATATCGAACACAACGTTCGCCTACATTTTAATTTCCAATAATTATTCGACGTACAGGTTCGACACCGTTAGGTTAATATAAATTACCTCTGTGTTTAGATGATATTATCATTAATTAGATTGGAGTACTTAGTTGTTAGAACTACCAGCGGCTTGTAGTTTAGTTTTTTGTAAGAAGTCAATAACCAGTTTTGGTAGTGATAACTGTAGATACAAGTGTCAACATTTATTACTTGATGCTGTCATTATTTCTAATAGGTTAAATTAACTTTGGTCATTGCTGCTACATAGTTTTATCTACTTAATAATATTATTGCTGATTTATAATGGGAATTTGGTACTAACCGCAGTATTTTTAAGTGTTATTAAATAAAAATATATACATGAACATGTATTAATACAAGTACGTAATATGGAAGAAACATTTTCATTAATTTCACCTTTAAATCATCGCGAACATTTAAGTTCTGATCGTCAAAGACGAAACCTAATCTTGAAGTATTTCCTGTTTGAGCGAATGCCAGATCAATACACTACCTGCTAGGGTGTCCTTTGTGTGCCAAGTCGACTTTTCCCCGGGGACCGCGCAGACGGACCTATGTAGTTCTCTGTTGTATATATAGATAATCTGTGCAAAATACAACGCACACATTTCAATTTTTTCTAAAATATTGTCATTCACGAACGATTATTGCGTTCAGAAATCTAATGTTTCTATAGCAGAACTTGTGTTTGACTCGTTATACATTGTTGTTAAAGTCAACTCAGGAATTATTCAGCCTAGCACACAAAATGCGCACACGTGTATTCAAACAAAATACTAACGCGTGGTTGAGACTCTGAGATATGAGACTCTGTACTAAAATAAAGTTAAGGATATAATCTCAATCATCAGTGTTCTTTGTTTAAGCAATTGGTCTTAAAAAACAAATAAAACCATGTCATTGTAAAGAATTATTTGTTGCTCTATTTTTTAGTTAAAGTTAACAAAACACGTTAGATGTAAGAAGTAAGTGAGTATTTAGATATTTCAATGACATGTCATCGATTTCTGAATGTTTTATCTTGGGTGAAAAAGGATAAATTTAATTGAATGTTGTGATAGACGACTTAACAAGGTATCCAAGGAATGAATATAACAGATGTCGGATAAAAGTAACGCCAGTAACTGACAAAATTAGAATTAGGTATAGCAAAGAGCAGTCAATATGATCGTGGAAGGCTACAAAGGGAAATATAATCTGAAGATCATAGCTATGAAAATAATAGCTGAATTATCAAATGATAGAGAGGAATAAAAAATATAACATGAAGCTTTCTAGAACGAATGAAGATAAAAAAAAAATGATGGGATGTGACTGACTTCGTAAAACAATAAAGATCAATTTATCCATTGGTTCCAGTGTTCAATCAAAGGTTTAGATTGTCAAATAATTCAAAACATTCACGAGTTAATTTCACGAATCAACAACCGTTTTCTCGAATTTCGTAACTTAACTTAGCAGTGCAATACCTACGAGTTTTACATTATCTACTTTTAATTGGCGAGGGGTCCGTGGGTCGGCCGTTCGGTTGTCGGGCGTCTTTTAGCGGTTAAATCAATATTCCGTACATAGTTTAACACTTCGCGCCCACCGCTCGCTTTGGGTACAATTATCGGTAAGAGCTAATAGAAATTGAGTTCACACGAGCCCGCATCAGCATGTTATGGCATCCGTAAGGTCGTTGTAAAGTCAACAAAGCAGTGAGGCGGTCTCGACGAGGTTTGCTTAGTGTTGAGCTGTGTTGACTCTCTTGTCCATTGTATTCAGGTCGGGTAGATACGCTTTACAGTAGACGGCTTAGTATCAAGCCTATTTCAAATTTCTGTGAAAAATATTACGTCTTATAAAAAAATTAACTGTACATAATGGAGTCTTGTCTTTACAATAACCATTTTTGAATATTGTCATAAATCAATGATACAAGCTTTTTTCTAAACATGAACATTGAAGTATTCCGAATAAAATATTATAGTAGTTAAATTAAACCTCATCTCCATTTATCGGGCATACTGAGTTCATTTTGGAAACAGTTCAACAGACTTTTTATTATTTATTCCATTATTAAGCATAAACTGATTTGGGTTTAAAAGATAAAATTGTTTTTAATATGTTGTGAAAAAGTTGGTGGCTAGCTTAATATAATCGGATTAAGAATATAATGACGAAAATCGCGTTGTACCATGGTTATCACGTTCATCAATGACACATGTGATTGCCACATAATTGTAACTGAATACTAAAATACGTATCTCCGCTGTATATATCATATCTATCTGTATCTATTATCGATAAGTTATTTTGTCATTTTTATCCCTGTATCCGTTTATGAATTCGCTCCAAAACACTTGCCATATTATCACTGTTAGCATTACTTGTAATATAGAAGTATCTACTAATAATGATAATGTGGATCGATATTTTTAGAAACAAACAGTACTGATACACCACAGATAAGATAAAATGTCCCATGTCATATCATACTGTGTTAAATTATGTTTATTTCGATACTATAGTTATTAATTTGAGGACGAGGAATAGGTTAAAATATTTTTTTTAAAGAAGCGAAAAGATGCCTTTAAAAAAAATACCCCTGGGGTGTAAAAAGGGATCCTTGATCCAATCAACACCTGACGCATCAGGCTTCCGGCAGGAATTAATACATTTCATAAATTACCTTACCTTACATTGTTTAGAATTTTTTCTCATATTATTTCCGTTATTTAAGTTTCTTTAAACCTTAAACTCCAAAAAGATTCTTACTCTGACCAACAAAGAAATACCAACACATTTTTGATTTATACAACAAATATTAGCAAAATCATACAGCAATTTTAAGTTTATTCCCTATTTTAAATTCGACTACTGAAAACTATTTTAAAACAGGTTTAAAACTTTGTTTATATACAAATATTTATATTATTTCTTATTTCTTCTCTCTTTTGACAACCCCATAGCCCAGTTGGTAGTGACCCTGCCTGCTGAGCGAGGGGGTGTCCCGGGTTCGATTCCTGGCCCATGCAGATATTTATGTGACAGATAAATATTTGTTCTCTGGTTATGGGTATTTGTAATGTCATATTTGTGTATGTCCGTGCCGCCCGCAACACAGGGAAACCTAGTGCGAATGTGTGAGTGTGTAAACGTTTATTATTATTTTCGACAAACATGTTGAAATGCCTGTTGCCTGTTCTTATCATTTCGTCTATCCTTATATTAATCAAAAGGCAATTATTTTTATTGAAACTAGGTATCAAATTGAAAATGATTTAAATATTTCGCAATGTGCAATGTGCATAAGTTATCCATTATCCATCGTTGTGGGTAATAAAGATTTTCACGCAAACTCCCTTGCAGCGATCGAAACAAGGGGGATATCCCTCATCAATCATACGTACATACCTATAATCTGTATCGGTATTGATTGAAGAGGGTCCCTAGTATTTAATGAATGGAATTCCACGTGAAAATGCATCCAGACCCCTCGTACGTTCATAGTAACAATTTTATGCATCGGTGGAAAGCAATTCAATTTTGGTTTCAATCAAACCTTAAATACATGTAATATTTTGTCAGTTTCATAGTTATAAAGTATTTTTTTTGGTTTAAAAATATCTTTAACACCCATATATACATCTGTCAAAAATGAAACCTTTGCGGTTTTATATTGTCCCTCTGTCGTTCGTTGTGGCCAGTTTATTCGGTTCGAATATGAGTAATAATTAGGAGTGGTTCTATTCATAAGTGTATAAGATGTAAGGAGCTCCATTTACCATTGAGCCCAAGCCAACTTCTCCTGATGTGATGCATCCTGCTGAATATCGGATGAGGCTTTCGCGAACGGTCCCTTTTGTAAGAGGTCAGTGGGCTCTACATGCTACTCGTGAATAGGGTTACTTACGAGCCTGGGTAGCTGCACCATCCTTAAATCAACCGCGAAATATTTTGTGCTTAATTTTCAAATTAAGCAAACAATCAATGATGTCGTTTCGTGTCCTTGAGAAATTACTATAAAATAAAAACTTATTTGCGTTGTCGATAATCCTCAGTTCCCACAATGAAATTCTTGAACCAGTTTCATTTAGTTAACCATTCATATCATGTTGGTGTAAATATCGAGTTTAACAATATACATAGTTCCTGTTATTAATGATAGATAAACAATAATAGACACTGTTTTCTGCAAGTTGGTCGTATGGTTAACGAAGTTTACTTTAATTTTAGTTAAGTTAAATTTATTATTAGTTAAATTATCTTAAACCAGAAGTTATTATTTAAATACGAAATATCCTTAAAATTTTGGTGATAAAATTCAGAATATACATATATAATATACAATAACACGTCAGTTAAGTCCATGGTAGCTAAAATCTCATCAGAGAGACAGTTAATTAGAGTTGATTTGTTAAACTAGTCTTTAGGGGCATCTCTAAAACTAAATCACAAATTCTATTTGAATCTAACTTCCCCCACTTGATTTTTTAAAGAATTCCATAGATTAAGATGCTGTTTTTATTATAAGTAAAAGGATTTCTGTTGAATGTGAGTATATATTAATGGATCTAAAATATATAATAAATTACAAGAACTTATAGTTCTGATAGCAGAACGCTTCAAAAATTAAGTTCTTAGTAAAGTTGAAGACATGCCCATGTACTTAAATACAAGGCAAATAAATACTCGTACTTTACTAAAATAATACAATATCAAACGCAAATCTCGCGCACACATACACACGCGTGCGCACACACGCAACAAGCACCGATCATAACCATATGTTATTATCAAATTTTAATTTTCCCATTTTACTTGACAATCTACTGTAATGCATGACTTATGAGAAATAAAGATTATTTAAGTCGAAACCAAAATTCTCGGAAAAGTCATCTCCTCGACCAGCGCGGCGAGTAAGCAACAACTACTTGTAAATTAATTGTGCTATTTATATCAATAACCGATAAACGAGCAAATGTGTCTCCTGATGGTGACACATGATCACCATCGTTAATGGATATCGTAACAGCAAAGGCATTACCGATGCTCGCCGGCCAAGGAGACTACTGGCCAACACTGAACCTTAACACGGACAAAACATTTCACAGATAAATTGAACGCAAGTTCACATTTATGTAGTTAAATCAAAAAACCAAAGTGAAATTTACCAAAAATATCCTATACCTATATATTAACACTCCACTACTCCATGGAACACGTCACACATATTCAACTAATTACAAATATAATTAATTATGTATTTAACAACAAACCGCTTACACAATGGAACGCATGTCTCAAAAAGCTTCAATAAGCCGCGGAAAACACGGGCGATAAGTTTCATTTTACGTTGAACTGACGACCTACATGGGCGACCGCACTCGCTATGTGGATAACTGTATCAAGAGTACAGAGATGGTGATTCCGTAATGGGAGACGTTGCACTTGGCTAGCTCATCTGGGTTGACCGCAAGGCCTCGCAAGCCCTGCCTCTCTACACCTGCTCAATAATGTATGCATCACACTATACCACTGTTCGTTTTGTCCCACATATCACGATGTTATTGTAACCGATGTTAGATTCATGTGACGCTTTGAATTTGATTTTGAATGTATTTTTATTATATGTAAACTGTACGTGCTTATTCAAAATAGGTAACGAGCAATCGCTAATTATTCGGTCGTTGTTATTTGTGAACAATGAGAACCGACAACGAAGAAATTATTAATCGTTTTTATCATGCATTTTATAGATTTTTTATCTTTACTCCATACACTTAAAACTTTTTTTGTAAATTACACTATTCTTTAGTAAAAATATAGTTGTTTTTGAGATTATGGCATTCACACAAAGACTTCGTTTTATTTAATGTTGTATGTTGTGTGTTATATACCTATACTAATTTTATACTCGTTAAGGGAGAGTACGAATTTTGTGAGTTTTTGTATATCAGGAGGGCGAACTTCGGAATCTCGGCACTTATTTAAGAAGTTCTTTCACCATTTTAGCTATATATTATTCAAAGCAAGGAGCAAAGGAGTAAACAGCATAATCGAATTTAATAATGCAATTTTAGCAGCTGCACGCTGCTTTGGTGAAGCAGTAAAATTATTTAATATCTAATCTATCTATCTATTAATTATCGGACAACTTTAATTGTAATTCCTGATTAATCAAAATAACAGTTAACCACACAGCTTTTAAATTATTATGATTGCATATAAGAGTAGTTATTACATATTATTTGTTAGGACCGTACATCATCGTGATCCGGATAGATTGAAAATCAATATCATTATTATAGAGAACCAACTCGTATAGTGTGCATTCCCTTTAATAAATGCTTTGCGTACCACATGCAATTTTTCTGGTTTCAAGCACTGTGGCTATCTGAGTATAACACAAAGTTGGATTTTCATGCACTTCTTACGAATAAATAAATGTTTACACACCCCCACACTAAGATTCCCTGTATTCCGGGAGGCATAGACATACATAAATGTGAAGTGACAAACACCCATGACCCGAAGACAAACATGTATCTGTCATATAAATGTTTTACCCGGCAGGGAATCGAACCTCGAGACCCCCCCACTTGGCAGGGAGGATCACAGCCAATTGAGCAATGGAGTCGAAATAAAATAAAATGAAAGTCGTGAGGATAGATTACTAGTACACCACTCAACTGAAATTATTCAACTTTAAATATATAACAGAACAAGGCTGGACCAAGTGAATAAATGTTTCAAGAACATAATATCACCAATAATAAATCATATGATATTCCGTGCTAAAGCTAAAGATATGCAATGTGATTCGTTAAGGAATTAATAAATTATTTAAATTGAATCTTTTGGACCTAAATGAGCGGTAATGGTGAGGACACTGCTTTCGCATAAACATTCCAACGAATTAAGTAATCTTATGATTTTAGTGCTCTGTAGTCGAATAACACGAAGTGCATATGTTACACAACTCAACTACTGGCACTTCATAAATTAATTTCGAATTTCCTAAGAACTGCGGGGAAATTCCAAAAAACAAAAATTTTGTGGAACTCATTACATGAAACTGGACGACGGAAAGTGTATAGGTGTTTTCATAAAGGTCTTCAAAAATGATATCGATTTTTGTAAAGTACATTTTATTTAATTAAATACGTGTATCACTTCATGCATTTCAGCATGGAGTGAATGGATAGAATGTATCTTGAACAATAGATAGAATGTATTTAGTAACATTAAAGTTAACTGTTGAGTGATTAACAAATTTTAACAAAAAAAAAATATATAACATAAAGTGCCGTTAGTTTTTTTTTTTACATATTTCACTGTATAATTATAAGTTAAGCTTAACCTGTAATAGCTTACATCCAGTATATAGATTTATATTCGACTCATACAAACAAGACTACACAGAATAGTACGGAATGAACTTGTTTTTGAAACATCTTAAAAACTAGTGACTAAAGCCATCGTAGTCAGATATTACATCGTTTTTCTGAATTAAACCGAGGGCTGCTTGCTAGTACAGAAATATGGATCACTAGCGGCCCCTCTGACGTCATTGGAGTTGAACAATCAATTATATATACATTATTATTTAAAATTTTATACTTTGCCTTGGTTAGATAATCAGGTTTAATGATATTTTATATAGCCCTTCATCAACGCATTCACGTGTTCTTGCTACATACTAATTTTCATTAAGTCCGGTCAAGTCGTGCTTACATTATAACGGGACTTCAGACAAAATGTTTCAAATTGGTTAAATTGATGTCAGTAAGTCATAAAACGAGTAGTTATCGTGAATTCGACAAAAAAATGGACTGTACAGACAGATAGAACTCACATTTAAATAGTAGTGTAGACAAGTACTGTAAGGTCTCGTTGTATGTGGATTATTTTTATGCCATTTTGAAGTTGTGCGGTTTGTATTTCACCCAAAAATGTATTATACAAACATACATATAGACTTGTTTAGGAAGCCCGCGTGTAGACAGTCTCCAAAAATCGTGGAACGCTCAAAGCTCGCTCCATTTGTTCCACTGACATATAACTTCTTTTGATGTACGGGACAGCTAGATATACCTTAACTCTTCACATCCAGATGTTAGTGATCTGTTTGTAAAGTGAGCTTTTGCAATTCGATGATTCTCCTTGTACATGATATTTACCATCGAAAAGTCGCTATTACATCATCGTGTTTCGCATTGAAAGGTATAAACTGTAATTGTTTTGCAATTAAATTTTATTTTAGCGGTGTTTTGTTCATTTTTATAACAAGTAGCGAGTTTAAATTTTGCAGATTTCTAGTTGCTGTAATAACCAAACGGTGCAAGCCATTATCAAATTGCGATAATGATTTAAAATGTAAAACTATATTACTTTTCAATAAAGTAAGATGAATTAACTTTGAATACAAGTTTATTTTAAGAAGCTTTTATATGAATTTCTTTCGGACATTCGAAGTAATTTATCAAGAAGCGTATTACTTTTAATTTTTGCAAACTTCTTATGCGGTTTTAAGTTAATTTTAAGTCGTTCCCTACGTTTTCAAGGCATGTAAAGACTTTTTAATGCGAATTTTTATGTGCACTTTTCTGTAATACGTATCCACCGCACGCAACGAGACCTCCTTACAGTATTCACATTTTAATATTTAGTGTAGAAACTCTATTACCACAAATACAGAATATTATTAAATAGTGCCGTTTTCATTCGTACAAGCAACGAATAGTAGATTTCTATCTCAATTTAATTAGAACATCGCCGTCGCAATTTGGGCGTGACGTGCAATTGCGGTCGTACGCAGGCGTACATAATAACACACTTACTCGGAGCCATGCAGCATTTCTGCATACAATACACATCTCTGGTCCGATTTTCTCACAGAATTCTACCAAGGTATGTGCTCACACGTTTAAACTGCAATATCATGATAATTGAATACAAGGAAGCTTTAAAAAGAGTTACAAATTTACTCAAACTATGCAAACACTGACCTAACCATGAATCGTGGTGTTGCAAGCTTAAATAATATAGTTTTATTAGATGACAAAAACGATTACGAGAGGATCCAGATGGCAGTCAGGTGTCACATCTGTTTCACTTTATTACTTGTACATAATAACTTTGTTATGAGTGTATAAAAATGTTTCTATGGGATATTTAACATAAGAATCTCGGAATCGGTCAAAAACTTGAACGATTATCGAGTGAGTCAGCATAAATAATTTATCTATTTATTAATTTACGACTTATCAAGTGTTTATTTATTTTAAATTTAATTATGATTCCACGGTTAAGGAACTACTAATGAAGAAACGTTCCATCTATTAAATTAAACGCGCATTATGTTTAAATTAGCTGCATATTTTCTTCTTATGATACCAAAATTTACCGTGATCAAATCGATTATACACTTGTATTGAAATAACATAAAAATAAAAATTCTACAAGGTACTTCTATGCGTATGAACGCGCCAATTTACCTCTATGATGCATAGAGACGCGTGATAATATGTTTTGCTTCGCTTTTATAACTTATTACACTGATTGCAAGAAGCAATTGGAACGCGGACAACTAATCTCTAGAGCACGTGGTTACGCCGTGAATAAAACAGGTTGCGAGTCCATTCCTGAGCACCTACCCGTCTCCACGTGAGACATCTATCGCATTACGGCCTACTCGATGCGATAGCGACCTTATTGCATAGATTTACGATTGTAACTATGAGAGCCCGCGGCGCTTCCTCCGGCCCAAGTAACTGTGTCTATGTTCGCTATTTATCGAGATGAAAATTCTAATAATGTATGCCTAACTGGACGATGAATGCAGTAGTGGCAAGATTACAGCGAAAGTGGTTAATTCAACGATTGCAAGTGTTGCGTCACTTAAAACAGCGTCCAATAAAGCTGTCGAGATTACCTTTCAATAACTAACAGCGTTTGTACTGCATGACAATAGATCGGGCCATAATGATACTTCTGTCAAACAAAAGTATGCTTATTGGCATACTTATTCATTGTACCGAATAGCAATAATACACAATTGGCTTTTTATTGAAATTGAAAGAAGTTTTATTACTCCTCTGGTACTATGTTAACAGAAAATTTATTTACCATTCACATACTAATTAAAAAAGACCGATAATTTATTGTTTGTTATCAGAATACGTTACTATTTACTTCACTATAGAAATGGATTTTTTTTTTAATATTGAAGAAAGAAATATGTTGCAGTTAAATTGAACACTATACACCTTATACATTCTAGTTAGTGTTGAATTCTGACTACAGATAGATGACATTTTATTTTTGTAGGAGATTTATATTTTTTATGGGACCTGTTTAAACTTTCAATTTTAATTTGTTTACATTCCAACCTTGTTTTTAATCAAGAAATTTCAGTTTTTGTAACAATAAAAACGTTTTCTTGAAGCCGTTTTCAACAGGTTCCTTTTCCTGTGTTGACCTGTTTTTTTTTAGATTTCAACCCCCAAAGGTTCAAACCAAACCAAAATTTTCTTGGTCCGAATAACTTTGGGACATATAAAACCTAGTCGAAAAACAAGTTACACAACATGCGTAATATTTGTCGTTCATTATCGTGAAAATGTGGACAGACAAGGGGAGGTCACTCGAGTGCTTGTCTTCTCCACGTCAATAAAGGTGTGCCGTGTGTGACGACATCATTTTCACTTTTAGTCGTTGTTCCACGATACGAACCAGTTTCTTCATTAACACCGGCGACGCATGTTGTACGTTTGTCCAAACTGCTAGCTTCTGGACGCATTCATCCAAAAATTTAAATCTTTTTGACAGGATCTAAAAAGAACCCGCACCGCTGCTTTTGATATATAAAGTATACGAAGTCCAAAAGGATGACATTTTTAGAGAAGACGATATTCTAACAGTCGCTGGAATTATAATCATTGGTGCTACTTGGTAAGTTACCCTCATAACGGTACATACAGACAGGCAGAAAAAAAAATTGGTCAAATTGATATCAGTAAGTCAAATATGAATAATTATCATGAAATTTGACAAGAAAATAGAATGTGCAGATGGATATTACAGACTTATACAGACTTTTGCACCAATTTTGTCCCTTAAAATAACGATAATAACCACGGTTACAATTTATAAAGAGATCTCACATTTAATAAGCAAAACGACGCAATTTAATCATTAATTATCATTAATAGTGACGGGAATCGTTTGGGCATATGGTGAGAAAGGATTGACGACCATGTGACCAAAAAAGCGATGAATATGGATGGATACAGAGCGAGAGGAAGGCCCAAGAAACGGTGGATTGTACTGGGAGTGATAAGATTTAGGTGGAAAGGGAAACAAATGACAGAAAAACGCAATGAATGAAAAGAAAATACATATTTTTCCGACCCCAGATAATGGAATAAAGTAAGGCAGATAGATGATGATGATGAATAGTGACGGACTGTCAAATTGATATCGTGTCTAGTGCAGTGGATGAGTAGTTAATCTAGTTTATACCAGCCATCGTTATATCAATTATCGATCCCGTATTAATTAAAAGCTATTAGCCGCGCCTTCTAAGCTATAAGCAGACCTGTGTATCGCTTCACGCTCTATCACGATTAGGTCTATCTACGTATATCAGGATCATTTTCCATTTTTGCATTATTGCAAAACACTGATAAGGAATAAAGAATAATATTTATAAATAAAATTCATCTATGGGCATACAGGTCACTGAACTCATAAACGGCTAACTGATTTTGATGGAAGTATTTGTGTAAGTGGATCTCTGGCTGGTTTAGATTCCGAAATGGACCCAGGAGGATGGAGCTGCGATCGGAATTCCAGATTTTTTGTTTCGTATCTAGTATTGCATTAAGTTATATAATCAATAATACTAATTGATTTTATTTCTGAAATCATCAGATGGCGTTGGAGTTATAAGAGATTTGTAATTTCGGAAAAAAAAATCTATTATTCTTTAAATAGCATTTAACCTAACCTAACCTAACTGTGAACAAATGTCTCGATAAATTAAATATATTGTGTTAAATGATCTCAATTATTATTATTGATTATATAACTTAATGCAATCCTAGATACGAAACATAAAAAATCTGAAATCCCGATCGTAGCTCCATCCTACTGGGTCCATTTCGGAATCTAAATAAGTATAAATAAATTTAACTATATCTAAACAAGTTTTGCATAACTAGCTAATACTCTGTGGTGCGTATGGAAAATGTTTTAGCAATCTCTAGTAATCCTCAAATCTGTACGAGTTACATAGAAAGGGGGACGCGTCGATCGCGCACACACTGGTGAGGTCGGTGAGAGCAGACCATCAACACGTTGCGTTTTAACCACAATCTGACAACCTCCTTATACAGTCGGCCAACAGAGCCATTAAGTAATTTTAATCGTGCGAAGAGTACACCAGGCCAGCGGGGAGTGCGGATGGCGTACGGGGTGGGACGTATTCCAGAACTCTTACATACTTCGTTAAAGAGCATTAAGGGTTAGTGAGCTTTCACTACTAATTATTTCGGTATTGTCAGTCACTGCCAGTAAACTCCAGCGTAATTTTGCGTAAATACAAAGTTTGCTTGCATTTATCGACACTGCAGGTCTAAATGACATAATTTTCTATCATTTTTTTCATTAAATTTGCGCTATCTCTATTCTTCAACAGATATTAAATTAATAAAAGAGGATTAAAAGAAAACCGACAAGTTTAGGTTTGTATAGAAGTTAATGCTTAAGAGCCTGAAGTGCATTTAATGTTTTGTAATCATAATTATTACAAAAAATATGGTACCTACAATATTGCTTAAAATCGAATAAATGACATGAAGGTTGTGATGGCATTATCTCTATGATTTCAAGAGCATGTATAGACTTTACGGAGCAAGATAGTAATCTTAGTACTTAGGTATCGGGAGTCCAATTTGATTGGGTTTGCACATATTGGATTATATTTTTAAGGGAATATTTTATTATTGTTAACTAGTAACATACCTATTTATTTATCGACATTCAACTATAATCATTTATTTGTTAAAATATTGTTTTATATAATGTGATAACCCTGCCGGAACGACGCGACGTCTAGACGGTGTCAGCGTTTGTTCCGACACCAAAAACGATGGGCTACTGTAGGTATACACTGGCCACACGGCATTTCGTGCGATCACGATTGGCAACACTACAAACGTTAGCGCATGCAATAGGACCGTGCGCTTAGATTTTCCTTAACTACAACTACCTTGTGGCCTAGTTTGGTGTGGCGTTGCTTGCTAAATCAGGGCTCCTGGTTCTATTTCCAGAGGAGACGCTGACATTCTTTTTTCTTTGTGAGTAGCCGACGAACAAGCAGACGAGCAATCCAACTGACATGAGTAACACCAAAGGCGTCACTAATGAGTTGTCGGCCGGGAAGAAGAAGAAACAAAGAATATGACAAAAAAATGTTTATTTTCGATGATTATTTGTTTGATGGTAGTTCAAAGTATCCATATCACCCGCGACACTAGAAACTCTAATGCGAGTTTTTGGTGAGTCAGTTTATTTTTGTCATACGAAAATACTATATTTTGCTAGGTTCCACAAGACTACAGTAACAAATGCCAACTACCAATTTCTCGTACAAAGCTAATAGTGAAAGGTTAATTTTTTTTATTGATATGGATTAAGCGAATACCACGCCTACTCGGCTGTAGTTCACATATAATGTGTACACTAAAATTAATAATGGGCAACCCAGTTGTTCATTATCTCGCCGTAGTATTGAGGTCTTGTATCAATCACTGACAAGCGAACAACCGCAGCGCGTGCGACACCACAGTCTGTCTCTCGCATTGCAATAATTACTAAATGAATCATTCAGCTGCCGCGCCCTCATCTTCGCTAATAGCCGACCTCTTGCTTGATTGTATGCTTGACTGATGAAGCCACAATTTGATCTTGAATGGGATTGTGTGATACCTACGAGTAAGTATATTATGATTGTGAATATCATCCTTTTTCTTCCTGCAATATTCAGTATTATGTGACATTATACCTACGAGTAAGTATATTATGATTGTGAATATCATCCTTTTTCTTCCTGCAATATTCAGTATTATGTGACGT
>DWPT01003140.1:0-14902 GCA_018251895.1 Agathymus mariae mariae | reverse complement strand
CTAAAATAATAATAATTGTACTACATCCTGAAACTGCTTGAAACGTAACAACAATTTTTTGTTAATTTTTCTTTTTGAGGTCGGTAAATTTTTACTTAAAAAAGATTTAGATGTTAATCAAACCTATTGTCTTAATGACCTGGTAATGTACATCATTCCATACGAGTAATTAGTTGTGTTTCAACATGTGGCAGAGTGCCAATGGTAATTATGGAATCAAATAACACAACGTAACACACCGTGAAAAATGTATGTTACGTTTTCGTAAACACTTAGAAATGTTTATGTAAAATTATTTTAACATTGCCTCTGTATGATAATTAATTGCGCAATCTCGGTGTTTATTTCATGCAATTGTTACGAAAAATTACGCTAAGGGTAATTTAATTTTGAAGATAAATAATTTAATTAAAATTTACATTATAAATCGAAATGTAATAGTACGATGACGACAGGCTTAGGAAAAAAAATATCATTCACATATATTAATTACTCTTTTTAACTCATTGCATGCTTTTGTGTAAAAATGAATACGTATCGAAGAACCGAAAAAATAAAAAATAAAAAAGATTTAGTTTAATGCAGTGACATTAAAACTGGAATCGAAATATTTAAAAAAATTAAGTAGGTATATGTATAATAAAATTTGTTATTTATTTATATAGTATTAAAAACGTAACATGAAAAACAAGTAAAACAATATGTAAGTAAAACATAATTAAAATGTCTTCATGTGATCTCGTGTTCATTATTGTTGTAGTCAGACGCACGCGCGCGCATACAAAGGGGTTATAAATCATGAACATTGACATTTAGTGCGATTAATGTTTCAAACTATGACTCGAATTAGATTATTGGCCGAAAACGAAACTTCAGGCGGCCACTACTAACAATAAAATAAACTGATTTTCACTTTAGATCAATTACAATAAGTAAGCAAAATTAAATGCGTAGCCAATATTATTTCAAATGTTTAGTTAAAAAATGAAAAATATTGATTGACTAATATTTCGACACAAGGAAAGGCATTATTCCTGTTATAATAAATGTTTGAATATTTTACAAGCATTGAAAGTATGTTAATACGTCTGTAAAATTACTCGTTTACGTGTGTCGTCAAAGTATTACGAATTTCTGTTATCTTCGTAACAATGCATGTATCATTGTCGCTAGTAATATCGCAAATATGGACACCTATCAACAATATTTATTTACTGTCGTGTCTACGAACTCATATAGTAATATGTTTCAAATATCTATGGCATAGCGGGATATCTTATACATAATATTATATTTAATATTGATTCAATTTAAATAAATACAGAAAAGCTGGGTAAAAAGCGCAAACTCACACTGCACCTATGGTTCTGGTGGTTTTAATGTTAAAAATTTCCACCTAAATTGTCTTACATCCAATGCAGTAGCACTCAGAATTATAAAATATAAAAATTGTGAGTACCCGTTACGGTTAAAAATCTATTAAAGAAAACATTAGTTTTTATAAAAAAAAAATACTAAAATATATTCCGAGCATAATAGCGTCTATCGAAGATAATTTTTATTATGAAGTGGCGAGCATTTATTAAGGTTTAGATTTAGCTATTTAGAGTGCAGAACGACGTTTGTCAGGCTTGATAATAATATTGCAAGTGGCTAATAATATGGTGCGTGGCAATGTAAATCGTGAAAGGTAATTAAATTGACCTTTATGTTATGTCGATAAATGTTTGAACTCTGGTATTAAATAACAGCAATTTCTTAATTGTGTATCCATTGATTTACGGACATCTTGGATTTCTGGTTTCTAAAACATGAAAATGACAACATTAGGTGCATTAAAATATCATACAGAACTTTGTTTATTACCAAATGTTGTCTTCACTATTACAAACTTCAACTATCCAACTGGGGTCAGGTCTTCTCTCATATTGATCAAATACGGATTGGCAAATTTCACACATTTTAGCGAAGGTTATGTATTGTAGCATTCTTCACGGCGTAGTCTTCTACAGTCAAGTGACAATTCACGTAAAAGACAGGATTCGTATCCTGGTTCTCCATGAACGAAATCAACCTTCAATCCATTAGGCTGTCAGTGCTCTATCTAACATGAGTCGTCCAGTAACAAAATGTTATATTCAGTATTCATCTATTAGTACCCATTCGTGACAAATTTTAAGTTTATCGAAACATGATTTAATATACTGGTTTTTAACACATTTTGTTTTTGCTAAAAAATAATAATAGACAATACTATAATCCGAGAATGCCCGTCTATGATTAACACTATCGCTCTCAATAACTAATGAACACTTACATTTTATAACGGTATTTAATATAATTCAGTTACTAGATTGCAAATTATATGAGTAGTACTCGACCCTCAGAGTACTTTGTCTGTGAATCTGCTACAACATTTTAATTTATTTAATTACTTTAGTCTTAGCTGAGGCAGCGTTTGAGGATGGATAAAGTTCGTGGGCTGTATAGTCATTGATACCTGACATATCAGCCATTTATTATTTGGCATCTTTGTGTACGTGTAGACAGTATTTATTCAAAATATTGTACATTTACATTATCTTATAAACTAGTTTTTCATTTTCGTAACAACCTTCAAACTTACAACCCCGCAATTTATTGCGATACGCATCTGACTTCGCATCGCGTTAGACCGCAAGCGCGGTTTAATGATGAATAATGACTGCACTCTTGTCATTAATCTCCTAAGTAATGACACGTAACATATCGACACGAGAGATATTCAGTCATGTTAATGAACACGATAACACACATACAATCGGTGCACTAATGTGATGACACTGGTGACACTGATTGAATAAAAATTGTTATTAAGATATGCATTAAATTGGTACAAATATGGTTAAAAATTAGCATTCATGTTTGATATCAACTCTTCAGGCCAGTATTGATTTAATACTTCGAGTGCACACTAAAAGTCTCAAACATTATTAAAATTTGATTTAATCAAATTTTTAAAAACGATATTTTGGTTCATTCTATTCTATTTCGTTCATAAATATTATTTTTAAATTATTATAATTATAATGCCATATATGAGAATAAAATACATGGCAATGTAGACCTAGATGTGAAATCCACGCCGTAACATATATATATACCTTGATACTGATCGCATGGTCTGTAGAAGTTCACATTTACACGTATGAAGGTGCAAAAAATGGGGGAATCAGGTCGTAGAATTTCTAAGTAAATCGCCAAAAGATACCTTATAGAATACCGAGAAGCGAATTAGGTTTTAAAAAAGTCAACAATTAAATTTCTAACCTATATATGTTGAAAGTGTACACGCGGTGGCTTTTAAATTTCTGTACTAATTTGCAGCCAGCGCATAATTCATTCAACATACTCACTTTTACTCTCCACACGCGTGATGCGCTCTCTAGTACTCTCTACTCGTAAATATTGACAATCTATGAATGGGGAAACTGGAAACGGTGTTTCACGGGAAATTTAGTCAAACAATAGCTCGGAAATCTCTCTGCAAGCGATCGTCTGGTCGGGTCAATCAGCTTCGCACAGATTCGCTGTCGTTGTTTAGTTAATTTAGATAGATAAACGGAAGGATAAGAAATTGCATATAAATAAGTGATAACCATGTTCTGTTTGAATTGTGATTTAATTATATAGAAATATAAGAAGGTAAAAGTAAAAGCATCAAACAAGGTATGTTGTTTAAATTTTGGCCTGTCGAAGACTGGACATGAAATACCTCATTTGAGAGTATAAGTGGCTTCACACCCCACTCCTCTTGAACTACCATCACTAAATGACTTAATAGCAGAATAATGGCAGATTAAATAAATCACATGTATGTGGTGATGCTGTTTAATGTGGTGTAAACTATTGCTACTCAGTTGTCTTGCCGAGCAAAGGGTTTCTCCGTTCGATTCTCAATAGACATTTGTGTGTTTCTCGATTTTGGTTATTTGAGGTTTTTTAAGTCAGTGTCACAAGAAATCGTAATCTCAGGAATATGAGTGTATAATTTATTAAAAAAAAATGTACCATGGATAAAAATTAAGATGTAGGTACATTTCGTTTTCTTCTTTTTCAAGTTAAACTTCGTTATGTAGCGTAGCCCTTCAACTTTATACAGAGACCAACCGCAAGTGGGTACTAATGGCTAATTAATTCCAAGTATTGCTCAAGTCACCGACCTCGCCACCACCGAGTCGCCACCACCATTTATAAAAACACAGCAATGATTTATAAGCTCAATCATATAAAATTTCAATGAATACTTAAAAAATTATTAGTCTCATCAGAAAGTAAAATTGCGATGTAAAGATATGCGTTGTAAAATTCGGGTCATAAGCAGCTGGCCTTTAAACGTATCTAACTTTCTATTTATATATTTCATACACAAAACTCTTTTTGATTTAGTTAAATAGACGTTACAAGCACTTTTCAAAGCAAGCTAACACAAAATAAAAAAGTTCTTAACTGTGATCGCAGCAGTAATAGCTGTGACAGTCAAGTTGTTTTAATATAAGTGTCTTTGGAGGCTAGGGTTCGTATCCTGCAATTTATTGTAAAATCTTATCTACTGAACAGACCTTCAGCATTGTCCGAGCCGATGTGTCTCTTTAGTGATGAAATTTTGTACAAGAATTTCTTATATAAGCAATATTAGAAGCACTAAGAAATATAGAAAAAAATCTCTGATGAAGATAAATTGGTTACTTATGTTGTATTAACAATATTATTTCCAATTAGGTTAGGTTAGATTAGAACAAAAAGATATTAATTATATCGTTGCAATGTATCGATCGAATTATGTTGTGTTCAGACCCAAGGTGGGCCACAAAATTAACAGCTCACTGTACGTCTATCGTGATCATAACAAAAGAACAGGATGTTTTTTGTTTAGAGTCACATTATTAATTTTATCATCCAAGTAGAAAATGCCCTGTCTTTGCATATCCGGTTGAATAGAACCGACGCAGCATAGCCTTGACCTGAGCGTAGTCTCCGGTGATGGATAGTAGATGTCGTCGATGTTATAATTGGTCAATTGCGGCATTTTACTATTTCATTATTTTAACAAACTCTGGTGACATGTTAGAGAATTCATCTAATGGTAATTATAATTCACAAATACGTTTCAGTAGTTCGTATTTTATATTCTTCTAATTAAAACGTTACATTTATGGCAAGCATTTGTGAAATATTGTACCTCACGCAATATTCTCTAAGTTAATAATACTGAACAAAACACTTTGCATTTGGTATTAATGGAAAAAATTTTTCGTAATTTCACAAATTTTTATCTATAATTTTATATGATTTATGCAAGTTTGTGTCAGTGAACCAGTAGTTTCGAGGACAAGTAGGTAGTGTATCTTTTATAATTGTAACTATTTGATTAAAGAAAATTCCTATCAATTGAGTAGCGTGGCCGACCATGCTCCACTCATCCCCAATTACGAGTGTGTGTATTTGTTACACAAAACATGACTTAAACATGCACTAAATTCTAACACACAAAATCAATGCTAAAAACATGAACTTGATAAATCTACATTAATAATAAGATGTTGACTGTACCGAACTTCTAGTTAAATATCTTGTGGAATGTAAATTTAAATTCAAAATCATTCAATCATTTAGGCATTTTGTTAATACATGTATGTTCGTCATTCATAGTTTCCTGTTGCGAAACTCACTGAACGTAAATAGTAGAAACTTAAAATATTAACAACTTATACTATTAGTCAAAATCTAGGATACTTTTTTACCCAGAAATATTTGTTTAGCCAAGAAATAAGGAGGGAACTCGTTTATTGCTGACTCTGACGTTGCGACAGCAGTAGCTAGCCAAGCAGAGTAATAGACCTACCGCTTTATAAAATGGGTACTTATTAATTGGAGCCCAGGAATCAATTGTAACAACTGTGGTAAATGTTGCGAGGCGAGGGTAAATATCTAGCCTGTCTAAAAAATGTCTGCTCGGTGGAAGATCAATCCCGGAAATCAAGTCATAATACTCACCACACATGTTATAATTTGGATTACGTATGTTGGGTTCTACTGCAAGAACCGCCTCCAAATCTTCATACATCCGTGTTCACTTTCACCGATCGCGTTCGAGTCGAATTCCATTCGTCCGCGACGGGCGACCATCCGACTGTAGATCTGCATACAAATACTTTTTTACATCAGACAATGAAGTCAAATATGAAGAAGTGTTTGTTAGTATTTTTAATAGTTTCTGGCTTCTAATCATAACAAGCCATGACTGTCTCAGTGGACTGTTTTGTTTTATGTAAAATAAGGTTAGTTTATTATTTAAACCAAAGATACTCGTATATTATTTAAACGAACGTACTTAAAGTCACGTTTATTCTCAATTACTTTTAAAATTTTTCGACATTAACTCCCGAAATTAGCGCTGCATAGCGTGATGGAGTCGCTTCAAAACTCGTTCATGCATTGGATCATAAGTAGGGTTAATAGAAATAATTAGCAAATGCTTGGAGTAGGATAAAAAAACCGTGACAGACTGGCATCAGATACAGCACCTTTGAATTAGGACTCATATTAAAAACTAAGAAATCACAAGAAAAAATGATCATGGGTTTATGTCTGAATGTAGGTAGGTGTTTGCTTATTTATAATAATTACTCTGTTATGAAGTTAATTTGTGTCAATACTTTGTCAAAATTATATCTTTAGAATAATTGGTTACCATTAATATAACCGTAAAATGTACAGAAGTCCGTAAGTGTTAAGTGTGATGTCACATGTCAAGCTGCATCTCGTTGTACTTTTTAGTTTTTCTTGACTAGCAGAACGCTCTTGTTTCTTGCTTGTGTTCTCATCTGACTACGGAACTGGTATGGATACTAGGCAACGACCTCATTTATCTGAAACATAAATCCTTCCCTCTGTAAAAAAGGAAATTATTTTGAATAAAATCATTGTATTTATATCGATAAATTTGTTTACAGGTATGGCTGAAGTCAGTTTGGTAATTTACAGAAAGCTTATTAAAGATACTTAGACATTTTGGTGGCTGTTCACGAAAAAATATATATTTTTAATTAAAAACTTTTGTTTTAAATAATATTTGGTCTTAATTAGTCCCAACGAATTGTGTAACGTAGATATGGATAAGAAGAATTAAAACACCTTATATCTCCTAGAGTTGTGTAGGAGATGGGAATACGAAGATGACAATATGAAGAGAAGAGGCATCAAGAATCAATTTTCGTGAGGTAGATTAGCTACATGATCATCAGTTTTAACACTTTACTATTAATAGTAACTATACATACGACAATATTGCAAACCTCATACACAATGAGCCAACGATAATGGTCCGATCTCCATCCGGGGCTAACATTTATCGGAACTCATTCGAGTCAGTGGTTCACTGTGCCGCTGTAGCAAAAACAGCGGGCGATGGCCGACATTGATGACAAGTTATATTCGCTATCAATCACATTGACGTTAAATTTTTACTAAAAATAGAAGAAACTCATCCATTTTTAATTTTGATTTAAGGGCAGATATGCAAGCTTTGTCCTGCTTTTTTGTCAGGAACAATCTTACTTACTTCGATTATCTTACTGATTTCGATTTATTAACACGTCTTTCCTCGTTCACGGATTGACCTATAGTGTATGTACTCCACGACGCTACTTCGCATTATTTTTCAAATAGTTCATTTAATTCAAGCAAAACCGCGTCAAACGTTTTATATATAAGTTTGTATGCTTTTTATTAGGGAATAAAATTTGTTTGCATAGATTTTTTTTCATCATCCCAACTTACTGTTCTGTTATACGACCGTATATCAACGTGTAAAGAAAAAGTTGTTATACGTATAATTGGATAGCAAGTTCTTCGACCTCGTAAATAAAAATTTACATGTGCTCTGCTAAATTTGGTAAAAGTAATTTCATTACATTTGAACTGGAATTAATGAAATCGGGTCGTCAAAAACTGCTTTTAAAATAAAGGTTTTTTTCCTTCTTCATCACTTACACCTGATACTGGAACTGTTGTTATTATAGGATATTTGAACGGTATTATATCCGTATCTATAACCAAACCATACCCTAAAGATATTCAAATCGGGATCCAAAATCTAACTTCCCTAACATTCATACAGAATGTAGAAATAAGTCATATTTTGTAACATTAATCTAGTGTGAGCAGCATGGCCAATAGGTTTCAAGTTGTGGTGTACCGTCGTGTTTTGGACTAAACACAGTTTTTCATTATCCAATTTTGACAGGATTACATTGTTCCTTATCGTGATGTGCATCTTGGGCTTCGATAAGATTTGTTTTGATACAAAAAAAAAAAAATAATAATAATTACAACAAAGTGAAAGATTAAAGTAAAATTTAAAATTATAGATGGAGAGTGCAATTTTCTTAGTTTGTGTATATGCGCTGGGAAAACTCCGGGACCACGGCACCTATTTGAAAAATTATTTTACCATTTTAAAAAGGGTCATAGTCTATATATCATGTACATATTATACACTTATATATAATTACTTATTGTATCCGAAAGAAGTCGTGTCGGGCCGCTAAAGAGTATCACCAAAGGCATTGCCATTGCAACTTACTTAGAGTCTCACAGCTTGTGTCTTTGTAATCATACATCATACGTACTTAAATGAAACGTCGGATCTGTGTCCCGTTGGGTCGAAATTTGTCGAGCACAACGCTACGGTTCACAAATAAAGTATAGGGTACCTCTTTCGTTTCATCAACTTATTATTATTATTTATGGTTGTAATAAGATTCATGACTTAAAAACATCCATTGTCCTCATCACCACTCACCTTTCCAATGTAATATTGGGTGTTACATTTTTGTACAGAATTCTATTGTGTGAATAATGCTCCTACTTTGTAGATTGTACAAATCAATCTCGATACGTAGAAATCACTGAGGGATTTACATTTTATTTGTATCACTGAATCTTCCTTTAAAAGCCACATATGGCTTTGAAATGTAGTTTTTACAACTTACTAAAATGCTAAATGAATTTTAATTAGCCATTGGGTCAAGGATAATCACTTTTATTTAACCCCTGTTCAACGATTGCGTCTTAATTTGATTGAAACCCTTTCTTGTGAAATAAATTGCGACCTTCATAACATGCTAATAAGATTCATTAGAAATCATTGATATTTGATTTCATATATTGTCCGTTAATGAATTAAATGGCGAGGTGACCATATTAATGGGCTCAATAGCAATTGAAGCGCTGAACTAAAACGAACTATGTCGCTCATGCTGTGGCTCGGGTCTCACTTAAAATAGGATTGATCAAACCTTATTGGCTTCAGCACGTTTCAGAATATCGTCAAAAACTTTGATATGCAATTGACCTTACATTTTCCTTTACTGAAACAACAAATAAAGTTGTAAAGTATTCGTGCATGTCGGTAAGGTATTTCCTCTGCCTCGCTAGTTACCAACCTCAGTCTATAACTATACTCAGTATAATATATATAAGTGAATTTTTTAAATGTGTTTTCATCGCAGTATCGGGGAGCTATATATAAACGGGATTTTCTTTTTGGTTAGCAACGTGTGAGTATTTTCTAGCTAGGTTAACTATTACATCCTTGACAGACCGCATTGTATGACCATTAATAGAAAAGTCGGTGTCATTATTTGTTAATAACTAAACGTTTTACTTTTGTTCAACCATTCTCCCGTTTACTGGTTGATACCTTTAGTTTGATCTAAAATCGTTGCGACAACGTTGATAATATCCGGTCCATAGAGACAGCCTGTCGAATAGTTAAAACTTGCAAGCCCCAAGTCTGAAGCCTGGTTGGTGCAAGCGTTTACGTGATCTATTTAAATTTTTGCTCGGATTTTATGTATGTTTGGTACAAACCGCATAGAAATTTTAAGGACGAGGGTGCGAGCGTATTCTATACATATACGAGTATAACTCAATTGTACAGTGCGTCATTTTATTATAATCTCCGCAAATAAATAGAAAAGCGATTGCTGTGACCAAAAATATTTAAATGAATCTGTTACTGTATAGTATGTACTGACAAAATATTTGCCCCGAGACTCGGTCGCCCGCATCGTGTCGCCACACAAATCCAGTAGGGTAAAACGTGAAATGATTTTGTAACTTAAGGGTCCAACTATTACATCCCATTTATATAATGCTCGACCATTTATCAAAGTTTATTATTGGCCAGATCTATTAAAAGTTATGGCCAAATTAGCCAATACTGGTGTTTTATGGACTTGAATACGATAATTTATCTTTTTCGAAAGCGCCGGCCTTGGATAATTTCGCGGTAATATGTGAACGCCGAAGATGGCCTATACTGGGTTGTGACACCAGTGTGCAACAGGTATTTTATTGACAGCAACCATTTAGGTGCCGATATAAGATCAATAAATTTTAGGCCATTACAGAACTCGTACGAGAAGGGTTCAGTGCCTAACATTGTGAGGAATTATATTGACGAATATTTCCGTCCTATTTTATTGGGAGATACTTTGTGTAGGTGTTCCTCTACATCGGGAGTGGACACCTATTGTTTGCCTTTTTATTAATGTCCACTTACTATGAAGTCAAGGAGACATAGCTATATACTTAAAAAATGTATTTCTTTGAATTCGCGGATCAAAAGAGACTCGACATGCCCTTGATATGAAAAAACTTATTTTCTGCATCAACATCGTAGTGCATCACTCATAGCTTGTGTCAATTGTAATTTAATTATCAGTGAAAATGTTCTAAGCACTATTATGGTTCGTGGGGCGCGTCAAGCCGTCAGTCCAGGTTGTTACCGCTAGATAGCAATCAGAAGTTTTCGACGGACATTAGAACATTCGACTATTGGGACAACTAATAAGGGCTGGTTCCGGATATTTTATTTTTAATCTAATACAGTTTGAATCCAATTGAACGCATACATATTCAATTGTGAATTAATAAGTGTGTTCAGGTGTAAGTTAAATATAATCGCCATCTCGTCGTACAGTCGCTCACGATCGCATGACAAATACTATCTTCTTTCTGTACGCGCAGTCCGAGCTCACGAGTATTAATTAAATAACAAAGAATATTGCGTTTTTATTTTTTTACTGCCGAAGATTAATGGTTAGCCAAATAATTACCATTAATTACTGAGCAGTGTTTGAGAAAGGTGAGTTATTTGTTGCTTGGCTCTTTTTGTTTTCGTAAAGACGAACTGAGAAAAAATTAAGTATCGTTCGTCTTTTACGAGAAACCCGATAGAAACATGATCGTTACGCTAACCAACTAGAGATTGCACCCGAATGAATTGTCATTTTTATATGTTTATCCTATACCTTCTTCGAATCGCCTTTGAACATATATAAAATGATATGACTTTTTTATACTATTTAGTGACTAAAAAACGCGCCCAGCTTAGACTTTAATTCTTTGAGATAAGTTTACAAATCTGGTTTGATAAATTAAGCGGAGGATTGACAGATCATCGAAACGAGTATTTCAATATACAGGTATCTGCCAAATCGAGAATTAAACATGTAGGGACAGTGACCTACATTTGCAAATGAACCCCGCGATTACAATGTTAGGTAATAAATACTGATGTTTAAAATGCCCTATTACTTTTGATTAATTTAAGTTTATAAAATGAATGAATACGCAAGTATTACGATACAAAAAATATGAGATATACATATTGATTAATAATCCGTGTTAGTTATCATAAATGTAAGGAAGTAACATGTGAATGGTTGCATAATAAACCACACAACGATGTGATACAGCAGTCAAGGTTACACTCCTAATGGCTGAATATTTAAATATTACAAAAATGTTGCGAAAATCTTGCGTGCATTAGCCACAATGAACGTTTAAATGGATGTGGTCACTTCTAAAGAGAACATGTACAACTTAGGGGGTTAGTTAACCTGGCCTTCCAGAGTGTCGAAATACAGTTGTGTCAGACACACAGAACACACCCTAACATACTACATCCTACTACAGCAGTGTTTTAGAAAACCCGGTATGAGATGCGCTTTAACCAGGTTGAGAAACAGTCATAGAAAAGAGTCTATTGTGGCTGAATTTAAAAAAACTATTACACCAAAAGCGCTTTATTTCATGTTATATAATCTGACAGCAATACACTTATCATTCTTTCATATGGCTATTAGTATGGAGCAGTAGGCCATCGAGGAGAGATCAATAGAGGGTAATGGCTGGTAATGACGTTGACATCGTAAAGTTACATCACCTTACAATAACTAGTATATTTTATTACGACATCGTTAAGATTGACTGCAGTTGGACGGATGAAAGAGATGTCTTTGAATATTTTGGGAGGTCTATTAGCTAACGAAATTTGGGGCACAGTAGTGTCCACGCTAGGAAGAGCAATTATTCAATGTCTACCATTTTTCGAAGTTCTTCATATTTACAAACTCTTATAGCATCGCTCTGGATATTGCTAGAGTGCTTAAATTATCAGAATAAGATAGAGTTATCAGACTATAATTCTGACATCCTAAGTTACATTTGTCAAGCTTTCATTTTTCAAATTTTATTTATACCTAAAATACATCAGTTTCGGCACTGATTGATTGATTCATTCATCAATCAAAATCTAAGACACTCTCCGAAGTATTAGGAAGCTGAAATTTGGTATGCAATCTAGGATTTGCATATAAACTACAATGAAATTTAAAAAACTCTAAGTCATACTCTCATAAAAAATTAGCTGTCCTTTAAAAAAATGAGATCCCACCAAAAAAATCATGTATAATAGGTCGCCATGAGTTACAAGCTTATAATGCTTTCACTGATAGAAAGTTATCAGATCTCTTGGAGAATCTACAAAGCCTTACTTTACAAATTCTACATCTCCGTAAATAATTAAAAATAGGATCTTGGATCTGATAACTTTACAACAATAAAAGCATTATTGTCTTGTGAGTCTTGGCAACCAATTTTACATGGAATGGTTTTAGTGCGATTTACTATATCTATCCTTGCTTTTGGTGTGGATACAGCGGGATGACTTTTCATTTGAGCGACAAATATCACTGCTGCCCATGCGCCTGCGTACCACCTGAGCTTTACAAATATATCGCTTTCCAAGAAAGCATAATTAAATTACTTACATCTTAAATTTCACTTTAGAAGTGTTACAGCGAGTCACACATGTATGTACGTATGACTTAAAAGTTTTGACATGAGATATGTATGTTTATTTATGTATGTACCAAATGCTTAATCATACGAAACACGGAAGCGATTTTAACGTTTGCGACAAGTGGTCACTTAACTTGTGACCGTTTCTAACATTACTTAATTTAGTTTCGTAGTTCATTAACGATTGACGCAAGCCACGAACTCCTGGCGGTATCATTACAGCGCGAGTGCACTTCCACAGACTGCTATATCTGACGAATTCGCGGATTCAGTGTTCTTAAGATATTCTTAGGTGACTTGTGTTTCTAGTTGCGAGCGTAATTTGAGTCAGAATGCCATATAACAACAAAAACAACACAACATCAGTGTCACAGACACATATACACTCGCTATTAACTGTTTGTTTGTTAATGCTTACTTAGTTTTAATGGTCATGTTATTGTGAAGTGTTGTTAAGACTGTGCGTTTTGATCAATCTTTCTATTATCAAGTTGCCATTTGATACTAGGCAGAACTATGCAGATTTCTTCACGTTATTTTTCTTTCACCGAAACAAATGGTAATTATTTGTCGTACGCACATAATTAGATAAATCAGAGGTGCATGCAGATTCGAAATAGATTCTCCAACCACTAGGCTAACATTGGTTTCATATTTTATTTTTACTTACATTATTTCTTACAGACGACTCTTGGCCGACCATTTAAAATATTGGCTTGCAATATACAAATCGAGAGAACCCGCAATATAGTGAAATTTGCATTGTGAAATCCACAATGTGTTAAAATCATAAATATGAAAGAGTTCATTAAGGTGCTGTAGCCAGTTCAAAAGGTGTGTTCGACAGTTATTTTTTGTTGTAGACACATTATTTTCACCATCGTTTTGTAATTCTTTTCTCATAGTCTTTCTACATATCTAACATATACCGTTATTTACTTTGACGGCCACTGACCTTTTAAACTTTCGATACTTCAATAGAATAGAAAATACAGATTGCAAAGTGATTGTGATTAAAGATTACTTGACCGGCCAGGTTGGATGTTACAACGAACGATAGATAACTACATGTTGTTCCGCATTTTCATTATTAATAATTGAAATTCAATAGCTGTCCATCTGTCTGATTATTTACGAAATTATCTCAGTAATGGGACCGTTGATATTTATATTTATAATAGCACTAGTGGTCGGCTAGTGGTTGTTTATTCAAATTAAAATTTTGAATATTATGAAGGTTCTGTTGTCAAATACTATTATACCCCTATAATTAGTTTTTATACAAAATCTACACAAAAATAATCATTATAAACACTAAATATCTACGCACGGCTTCTGAGCTTCAAACTTTTTTACAACCATTATGGTCATTTCACTTGCAGAGGTTTTAAATTTCGAACATGACTCAATAGATGGCTCTATAATTGAAAACTGTCAAAACGTCAGATGAACAATTAATTTAAAACTGTATTCACGTATATTACAATGGATACTTTACACTTTTATTGACAGATGTGGCTAACCTAATTCCCACAAGTAATTATATAATAAAACTTAAATGAACAGATATTTAGTGAATAAATAAAAAAAGCAAAATAAATGTCCGTATAATGCACAAGAGAAAAGACCATAATATTTAACCTTTTTTTTGTTATTTGATCTCTTTTCAGTTTCCCTTTAACCATCAACAAAAGAGAATGTGTATATT
>DWPT01003139.1:0-14902 GCA_018251895.1 Agathymus mariae mariae | reverse complement strand
GATATAATTTTTATTATGAATGCTTTAAAGCAATGTGCTTGCTTTCATTGCACGAAATATTATTATTTTCTATACACTGGCGGTGTAAAGTGCTTCTCACGACGTTGCGATGTTTGCATTTAATTACCATGTACATGTTTGCTCTTAGTAATTTCGTTGTGCATAAGTGTACTTGCCTAAAATTTGACTTTGGATTTTGTATTATGAAATATACTAATAGGCGTCGGTCTTCCGCACGGGAAACTCGAATAAGAATTCTGGACGCATCTTTAATTTTTCAAATTATGTTCGTATTACAAATCAATTGCCACTAAAGGAAAACATAGTAGAAAAACCTGCACACCAGAGAGTTCTTCATAAAGTTCTCAAAGGTGTGTGAAGTGTACCAATGATGCTGACCCTTGACCAGCCTTAACTAACTGTTGTCGGTGGGTAGGATTGGGTATACTAGCCACGAAATTCGGGTTAATCGCTAATATCTCCGCCAATGGAATTGAAAAGAAACTCAAGGGCAGTAGTGAAATGTTATATACCTACAACAGTTAATAGATAAACATTTAATTCATAATATAAAAGTAGTATTAAAAACTACAGCGATAATTATACATTTCAGATTAATAGTATCTAAAACATACTTAAAAACTCTTACATCTAAGCTGAAGCATTCCCCAAAGTAGGTCAACACTGGCATTTTTAATGTTATTCCATGCTGACTTGCATAAGCAAGTTTGCTTTATTAACATAAGGCACAATGTTGTTAAATGATTGAGATTGAGATCATAGCGATACAATAAAAGTGTGAGCTAGTAGACTTTAGACTTCTGGGAAAATATAAAGATCCCTCGAGTACCAGAGTATGGAGCAAAAAAGTATTTTTGCTGATCGCTTTTCTTTCACTTTCGACAATGAAATGAATCGGTCTCTGTTGCAGAAACCAGTTTACCTATTTTATTTTAATTTATAGATTTATTTAAAAGTAACACAGGTAGGCCACACACTGCCATACATATAGGATTATTTATTATTAGAGCACGTAAAATAAATGCACCGCTGACCAACACTACACTCTTATATTGTATCTGTAACAATTATCGGACAGCAATGATGCCGCCCTTCTGGAGTGTTCGCTATTAAACTATATCGAACGGTGGCGCCATCTATGTCGTTTGAAGAATGGTGGCACGGTAAGTAAATAGCATTTAATATTTAGGATGATATTTTAGTATAAGCCTTCAACGCCAATGACTTCATAATTATTGCATTAATTTATATAAAATACTAACACTACATCTGCACCTGTGAGGCTCAATATTTAACTTTAGACATTTATTGCGTTATTATATTTTATGATACTAACATTATGTATACAACAAACTAAAATTACATAAGTGAGCAAAATTCAAAGCTACACTTTTCTTATTATCACTTATTCTTATTATCTCTTCTTATTAATACAGCGCATTACAATTACCTTACTCCTGAGTACAAATTTTCTGTGGCTATGTACATTGTTCTCTATGCCATAATATTATGGAGAACTTTCAAATATGTATATAATCACTCACCGTAATTCTTTTCACCGAAGAAGGTGATAATTTCATTCTAATGCGTTTATAATTTTTCAGAAGTAAAAATGCGCACAAATTACCAAACCAAACTCGCGAGATTGACGTGCAGACCATTAGGCTATCATAGCTCGTTTTGTAAACCGTTAACCTGTCTCTCGTATTAACTTTGTGTGTACTTGTTTGTAATAAAAACATGTCGCTTGTTATATCACACTTGCAGTCTAAAGTGTTCCGGAATATGCAGCCGTATTATTTGCATATCATTACCGTTCCACCACTGTACGATGTTTATTATGTTACGTTTGCTGTAAATGTAATGCAAATTAAAACCGTAATGTAAAATTACACTATGCAATGTTTAGTTTTATATTTTCATTATTTTAGTGAGCAGTGTGTTCTTGGTCTAAGGGAATTAGTAAATAATGTATCCCTAGTAAAAGTTTTCAGTTTCTAAAAAACTAACTGACGCCTTATCGGGTAGTTTGTTACAGGTTAATAATATCTACAAGACGGAAACGGCTGTAATTTAATGAGTACATTTAATACGAGTACACGAAGTTGTAATTTTTTTTTTTGTATTTGAGTTTTAACTGTTTTTATTGTTTACAAATTTTCCTATACCACCCGCGACACGGAAGAACTTAGTGAAGAGTTTCTAATGTGTAAGCGATATTTTAGTCTTAAAGAAAACGCCATTAACTTGAAGGATTATAAATCAAATTTATCAGTCACATTATATAATATCTCCCGGGATCAACCAACTTCGTCAGATTATACAAATGCAATCGTAATATGAGAGCAGTTCTATCGGAATGATTTCTATAGAAAAATGCTCTCTCGGTCTGTAACTGCGATATTGGATTTAGATTCGAATTTATCGGAATCGCTTCGGCGGTGTCAAAGCGTTCTTTTGACGATATCAAAAAATTATATCGGAACTTTATCGACAAAGCAAGGCTTGGTACACGGCTCCATTGATACAATGGAAAACTCCATTAAAAATATGTTCCCATTTTTTTAAATATTTAACTCACAATCACAATATGTTTTATAATTTTCTGTTTTCAATTTTATATTTTACTTAATACTCGATACTTTACGATTAGTGTTTACTCTGCAACAATTTCATTGTACTGCATTTTGTGTATTTTGATAAATTAACGCCTTATATAATAAAAAAAAAACGCAACTATTACTAAGTTTATTTAGAATATGCTTTAGAGGTTAAATAAATTTAAGGTTTAAAACTATTTTAATTTATACAATTTCAAGTTAATTTTTCTAAACTTTTTATATCACCGCATCATTTGCTGGCTTGTACAAGTTGTAACAATTTAGTGTCTGAGTATATCTAATCAAATTTATCGTTGTTTAGCATTCGATAAAATTATACAAGTTTAAAGATATTACTTATAACTTCGATGATTAACCGCTTGTGGCTTTAAAATATTTGTAGTTAAAAAGTTTTTGATTACACGACAACCAAAGTTATAAATGAAAATATTTTTGAGATGTAAAGTGGTTTTTTCATCGTTAAACCCAAGTCATTTTCTCTTTCCAGTGGTGCAGGTCATACAAAAAACTAGAGACGTGACAATGAAATGCCATTGGACGACACTGGACTTAGTTCCATTTAGTTAAATTAGGACAGTACTAATGCATATTCGTAAAGTTGTTTATCTATACGGTTAAGTACTACTAATGTCACGTAAAATATTTTTTTTCCTATGCAGCGTTCCGTGGAAACACGCAATCAAAGCCGGTAGGGTGATGCAAAACGTCATAGTGCGGACTAAAGTTATTTCACGCCTTGTATGTCACGCATGCATATTTCATTGTAGTCTACAACAAGGGATCTCGTCGTGGGAAATCAAACGTGTGCGGGGGAGAAGATGGAAATATGCATGATGCAAAAATGATGTGGAAATATGACATCCTATCAGTGGTGACATTTATTATATTGAATTTTTAAAACATGATGAGAGTAGTAAGCGAGACTACGAGTCACAAATGTATACAGGTCGGTAATTGTAATTATATTCACGTCCAAGTTGATGTAAGAAGAAAAATTACTACAATAGCTCTTTAGCTTCAGTAATTAGTTCTGCAATATTGTATAAATTATATCCATTATAATCAAATACATTTTTCCTAAGTCAACAGAAGATAGAAATGTTTAATGTTTATATTTCAAGTAAATATCAGGAGCGCTCAGTAGCCTTAGAAATGGTAAACATCAGGTGGCTCGTCTGCTCGTTTGTCGGCCATTACCATAAAAATAACATGTAAATAATTGGCAGTAATACCGGATTAAAATCAAAATCATTACAGAATATGTTATCCTATAACGATATACACTGCGCTTTCTACGCTTTGCTTTATTAGAAAAAATGTGAATCCTAGAAGTTATATTTGGTGAAATTAAGTAGTTTATAACAGTTAACATATTCTAGGAAAATGTCTTTATATAGAGAATCATGCTTTCTTTCTCAATGAAGTGAATAACAATAGTTCAATAGGCAATATAAATGCGGTAGGCGTCATCGATTGCCACTTTTATAGGCTGATGCATAGTTAAATCACTAACGGGCCTTTGCTAATGATTTGACGTAGTGACACATTCTTACAATATGAAATACATGATGTAATTTTACCAAGAATTCTGTCATTTAACACCTAAATTATGCAATATATAGGTTAAGAATATAATACATGACAATAACAAATCATGATATTTTAGTAATTTTCCTCCTAATTTGGTTAAACAAAGAAACTTTGACACAGACTACAAATCATCTTATTTAGTATTAGTTATTTTTAGTGGTCAAAGTATTGAGAAATAAAACAATTTCCTTATTATTGTTTTTTTATTTCTAACCAGTTCTGTTTTAAGGGTTCTGTAAATCCATTGTAAGAACCGAACCTTTTTACTGTACTCTTGCTTTTCAGTTACAGGAATTCCATTTTTGGGGGTTTAATTTAAGGGAGTTAGGTGGACTTAAATACATAAACAATACGTTAAAACTTGACAAAGTGTCAAGGGCATTTCTATGCAGAATCACAGAACAGATCATAAACATATATAAATTCCTTCTAGTTCGCCATTCGCAGATTCTATGTTAAACTTGTTCTCAATTTGTGAAATGGTTATTGCTGGTCTCTTGGTGTTATGTCTTTATATGGCAGTCGAGAAAAGTTGTATTTGTGTCCTATTGGCCCTTGATATTCTGTGGAAGTCACGGACTTGTGGGAACTAACGTTCTATCTAACAATGTTATCACCTTTACGTTTGTATAGAATTATTTAGGCAGCTCACTTATACAGTTTAATCGAAATGTAGTAATATCCTTTATTCGCCTTGTCGCAGTTCATTTTATTTTACTTTTTTGTGTATAAATAAAGGTACCATAATCAGATGGTGATACCATCATAATTAATCAGAATACTTCGATATAATGTCTGTAAAAATAAAGGTAACACGGACACGTCTTATAAGAAGGAAGCTGTGAACCCTTGTTGTTAGCTCTTTGTCACTGCGACCGAAATATTAGAAAAATAAATGGTAAATTTTAGAAGGAAAGTGAAAGTTTCCAGCCACTAAAAAAATCCTGCCACCGTGCATGAGTAACGTTGGAATATTATAGAATGTAAAACGCCCATGGACGTCTTTGGTGATGATTGATACCGAAACCCGAAACCTCTACATGAATAGTGGAGTATGACCAGTTTACCTAACGCGATTTAATCGAGATATTGAATCCCTCTTATTAATTTTATCGTTATTTTAATTTATTTGCCAATTTATTCTACTTCTCAATTATACATACTGAAAATGCACTTAACAAAACTAAAGTGGGCCTTTGAAACTAAGAATACTCGCTTTTGATTTTGATAAGAAAATCACAACAACAACTCAATTGCAATCACAGTTTAAAAAACCTTTTAATTAAAAATGTAACTTTCCAACATCTATGATGTAACTGACGCATATCTTATACATTCTAGTGAACATGAAATGATGATTAAAATAATTAAAATGAAACATTGTATTGTAATGCAACTTATTACATATATTTAACAGCAACAATGTTGTTTTCACTGGTAGTTTCATCTGTTCTAATCATGCAACCATTACACATTGCAATATGTTTAATTGGAATATATTACATTAAATTCACGCATAGATACAGGAATTTTATGATTCACATTACCTCATCTTTCGCTACGCGTACCATGAAAGACTGGAATAGCTTGCCCGCATTACTACTTACCAATTACTATCAGGCAGTATATAAAAACACATTTCAAGCAATTTTTTAACCGAAGTTATATCAATGAAAATTAATAAGTTAAGCGCCACTAAGCTTGCTTGAATTTTTATGCTACAGAAAAAAGATTTATTGGCTTGATATTTGCAAATTTAGAAGGGTTCTAAGCTATTAACTTTGTTTAGTTTTTATATTATATCGAATTTAATTTTCGTCTGTTACATAACCGTTATAAGATCTTTCTAGATAATATTAATAATGATATATTATTATACTTTTATTAAAAAGAAATCAATTGTAAGATCACGTGATCAGATCAAGTGAAAATAGTGTTCCGAAGTATATTTCTATTGCAAATCCTCAATTCCGTATCGTGCGTCACGTATGCTAGATCCATAGAGCTATTATCCGATCAAAACAAAAGTGTTTTCTTGTGAAAACGTTTAGTTTCGTGTTTATTTAGCAACATCGCAATAATTTCGCGTTACAAACAATCTCCGCAGTTCCAATCTAACTTTGTTCCAGGCTCGTACCAGTTCCAAACACACGCGGAGGAATAAAATCATGATGTGTTATTGAATCGAGATAAAAACCTCCTTGGCTCCGTTCAAGCGAGCAACTTTTCTTTAATAAAAGTTTATTTGGTTACAGATCCAGGGGCATGAAGGTAGAGGCTTATTTGAAATCCTCCGTTTCGTAACTTCAATAATATCGTACTTGGCTTCCTAACTTTTTTCAGTCGTTGACGGAAATTTATTCGCGGTTCAGTTATATTAAAGTACAAGTTTTTGCCCGCTACTGTTCTCTGAATTTACTAATACCATACCGAATTATACAAAATATATTAAAATTATATATGTATAACGAGGCTACAAACTTAAAATTAAGTAACAAAATAAATAAATAAATTTAAGCAGGTATTGTAGTTCTTATCTTGGTTACAATAGTATTCCCGTGTACTGTGTGTGCTCCATGATGTAGTAACTAAAATGTGGCCCATTCTCTCACAAACCGCACAGACTATGCGTTAGTTTTGACAGCATTGCTCTTGGCACCTTTCAATTTTTTTTATGGTAATAACCGACAAACGAGCAGATGAGCCGCTTGATGGTTGGTGGTCATCGTCGCACATGGACATCAGCAACACCAAAGGTGTCACTGATGCGCTGTCGGCCAGGAAATGAAGAAGAAGGTAAATTAGAAAGAAATTAGATTTACCATTTGTTCACCTAACAAAAATACGATGTATTCTATTGTATTGTATTATATTGGATTGTAGATGTTCGTTACAACACAAATTATTATTTGCAATATATTGCATATTTCTCATTACCCTATATATTGTGTTAAACGTAAGACATCGATGGAACTTAAGCAGTTTGATAACTCCCAAAATTGACTAACATTATGACTGAACGGACGTTTCCGTGCTTTCGAAGGAACATAAAGTAGTGGGCCCCGTTCGTCTTCTCTTAATTGAAAACTTTAGATTCATAAGTAGATTTACCCTTATTTACCTTTAAAATAAGTTAATTATCCCCGCTTGGATAGAAAATCATTTTTAATTTATGTTTAATAAATCCTCATTTGTATTGCAAAAATGATTTCGGTTAAACTTTAGTAACCTATGCACTATCCACATCATTGCTTACATAATATTCATTCTAGCTATATAAACTTTTTTAAAACTAGCTGTAAGGGTGCCCCTTAGTATTTCAGTAAATATCTAATTAAGTTTTTTTTAAAGTAAAGGTATAGAATTTCTGTTTCATATTTGTTTAAACACGTTTACGATTGTAAAAAAAATATTGCGGCACTAATATTAGCTTTTTTTTTAATAATACGAACAAGGCAAGTTCGAAATTTGTATACAGAAAAAAAATTATAGAATACCTTGCTGCACTACATCCACATTTCTCGTGGAAATGTTCACACCTCGTGTGTAATCTCCCTTATAACATGTGGATTGGCTGCAAAACAACAATTCCAGCTGTCGTTTATTCCACAAAATTTATTCGTAACGTTGAGTCGATTCACGTTGAATCGATTCACGTTGAATGATACTGTTTATTGATCATCAAGAGATCCCTTGTACGTCAATGATTGACTGTTTCGTTGATGTGGAAACGAAAATTTGCAATATTACTGCCTTGGTTGTCAGTGTATGTAATGGACTATTAATGCACGTATTTAACTGTTACTTTTAAACCGTCTTAATACATTAACATACATACATTTAACATGAATCAATATATAATATTTGTTTATGAAGTGATAATATGTAAATTTACAATAAAATATGAATTGCTTTGATAATAGATTAGATTATTATGAGTAGTAGGTAGTGAAAAGAAACTCGACAAGGAAGATTTTGAAATAGTTCACTATATTGTTCGGAGTCAATGTTCTAACTTCTATCACAAAAGAGATTATCTTTGAAATTCAAGTTTTAAAAATAGTTATTTAATTTAGCTAATAATGATAAGACATTACAAACGCCTCCAACGCATGTTGTGCTAAATGACATCGAGGACGAACAAATGACGTCAGTGTTAGTGTATGCCGTAGTTCCGGAATGTATGTGCCCTGATCGGAAAATGCCGAAATGGAACGCAATATGCGTCGAAATGGCAAAATGCTCAGATGAAGGCTGCAGCAACGCATTCATGGGGCTTATTGATAAATGTGCCTTAATTGACGTTACATTTTCGCTACTGTTTTCACGACCATTTGCGATTGTTTGCTCTAAATGTTTGTCTGCCGTGTGCGTCAGCAAAACAGTTTCAGGTAATTAAGATTAAAATAATAGGGACATGTTTGTGTGCGAGAGTCTATTTGTGTGTACCCGCACACAAATAGTAAACAGAGTTGAAATTTAGTATTGTGTTCCGTAAGTTTGGCTCGAATTCCAAATTATTTATTCGCAACTAAATTTTTTAAATAACTCACTTCAGTAATTGTAAACACTGCGTAGATAATGAGGTTTCCACGTGTTTGTGATTAACTGCAGAATAAGATTGAGAATATTAATTATGATAGTGATGTATCTTTGAATTATTACAGCCATTTTGACGCACAAAATTTAAAAAAAAAAAACACTGAACATTGTAATGCGAATGTATATTTATGAGTATTGTGACTTAGATCCGAATTTCTGAAAACAAGTCCCTCATTACCGGTAACAGGGAAGGAATTATTGAGCAAGAAAATAATGCAACATTACCCGATATTATCAGCACACGGAATGTTCTATATTCTAATAGGTATTCTAACGGGTCTTTAATCGTGACCGAGTTCGAACGGTTCGAACATAGGTTGGGAGCAAATATTATAATTATTTTCACACATACAGTGAAATCTTTAAAGGGCAGGTTTGTTAAAAGAACTGCATGATTTGCCGATGGACAATATCGTGAGGGAATTTACAAAAAACATGTTACAAAGTAACTATTTAAAAAGTCAAACGTAATTAAATTTAAGCTCACGCTAATTCAATGATGAGAGGTAGATATACAAAGGTCCACTGGGACTTGAGTTTGAGCCGATTTACGCTACTCCTGGTGCGCCCTGAACTTGTTCGAGGACTTGTGTCGTTATTAATTGGCCAAGTTAAGCAACTGGTCGGGTGGCCATTAGTGAGGTGGGTCACCGCTAGTGGCGAAAAAAAAAAACAGTATTTCCTTCTTCCGTTTGGATTGTAATAGTAGTCCGATAGCAGTAGATAAGTCTTTGGAGGCCTTCGGGCGGCATAAGATTTTCTGAAGTGTCAGAAATAGCATTGATCACTAACCACAATTCGGTACTGGAGCTGGATGATGGAGAACTAGAGCGTTCTCCTCAATTATGAGTATAGACCCAAGTCCTGAAGTTGTCCGCTCATATAGGTTGAGTCCAATAGCGTCAGGTCTTCTTATTGCAGATTGTCTGTACCTATTTCACTATCTTAATCCCACCCTAACTTTCTAGCATCCTTCTTCTAGTATTATACGCGCGCTGATATCTTCATGCTATCCAATGCTACGTTTCAAATGCATATTTCACCATTATTATAGAGGCTTAACGATTTCAAAATTTAAATTTATAAATGCGTGGGTGCGTGTTAAATAGATTGCGGTTTTTAAATAATTCGTGACTTCATGTGATCTAATTGGGTCTATTGTATTTCGCCTCTTATCTTGATCAATTATTTGAGTTGCACAATAGCCAGTCGCCTAATTTGTCTGTGCTTGCTTTCGAGTGTACCATACATTATACTGTTAATGTCACTTCTATTTTTGCCTAAAATATAACAAGAGAAGAAAATGCTTCGTTTCACATCTTTAAAAGTAGGCAAATGTCAATGAACTGTTAAAAAAATTTGTAAACTTAACACCATGAAATTAAATTGTTATTGACTATTCGTACACGTCACTGATATTGGACTGTGACACAATAGACAAACAACAAAATTTGTGAGAATAAATTCAACTTTACGTTCGCCCATACTGTTACCGTTGCGCTGTGGCTTGGTTATTGTAGAGTTTGGTTGCGGTTGTATATCTGAATATGACCTTAACATTCAAATAAGATAGTAGCCCTCAAGCTTCATAATCATTTTGAATCCCATTGCTATCAAGCAGTATGGCTCGACATTAAATGAACAATACGGCGTGATTATTGCCACAACGCACTGCCTTGCCGATTTCGAGCGACAATCGGTAGGGTGACCGTGCCAACGTGCCGGGGTCTAAAGTGACATTTGCAACGGTCCAATTTGTCAGTGAGAGCGGTCGAAAATATCGACCGAAGGATAATTTTTATCACTTATTTAAAAGCAGCGAACTCGAATGCAGAATTCTTAAATGTTAAGGCCTGCTGCAGGCCACAATCATGAATGGAAATAAAATGCTGTACATGAAGTCGAAAAGACATTAGCTACAACTATATTTTTAACATTTTATAACTTTTCTATAGGGTTTTGAACATACATGGTTAGCATCCTATATTCTAAAATTATCATAATATGTTTTTTCCGGTTACAGTATCAGAAAGGCAGTAAGAAACAGATCGTCCGCTTGAATTTTTATTTGAATGTTGTTGGTAATGCTTTTGGTGTAACAAATGAGCACGAGCAACGGTAATCTCTTACCATGAGATGACTCATATGCTCGTTTGTCGGCTACTGATATAAAATATACTGACATAAATGAATAAAAACTCATTTATTGTGTATATGTGTGTGTATTTCCAAACATTAAAGTTTGTACGAAAGTAAATAAAAATTATAATCACTATTACTGTAATAAGCCTTTGAGTATGTTAAACCGCCAGCGCTCATAAATTGTACGACTTTATAGGAATTAGCAGGGCCCGTCTCGTAACTTGAACCGGCATACATATGGTCTTTATTCCATTTTGTACATCCAACAAGGGTTGACATTAAATTTATGTCATATTCTCCAAATGCCTCGCGATACATACAAATTCAATGTTGACATTTGTATCAAACAACACAGGATGCTCTTTGATTGTTGATATTTGTCGACGGATGAAACATTAAGTGTTGAATCTCTGGCTACATATATTTTTTCTGCTGGTTTGTCAAGTAAGGGTTACATTGAAGATATACATTTTATATAATTTAAATTTTTTTGTATACTAACCTCGATATTATTGATGATGTTACAAACTTGAGAATAGATGAGCTAGTAGGTAATATTGTAAATGGGCAACATGGCAAAGGGCACTTTTAACATTAAAGCAACAAAAGCATTAAATTTAATGTGTACTAAATAGATAGATAAATAAGCGATATTTTATATATATATAATATCGCTTATTATATATATATACGCACGTGTTTATTATATATATATATATAGTTATAAAGCTAGCCAGGTAAAGAACTCTACCACCGTGAACGAGTACCCTCGAGATTATTGGAAGGAATAAGGACAGCGACCGTCGGAAGTAGGGGCCTGCCATTTTGTTTCTTTCCTTATTTAGTTCTGAGAGCAAGAGATGCCCTTGCCTTTGTGAAAGCTATGTTAAAACTTTAAAGTTTATTGACCGTAATATGGAAACAAAATGGGTTTTGATTGTAATAAACAATATATTTTTGCTTGGTTATTAAAATAAATAATAGAATTATTATAATTGAATTGTCAATTATATTCAACCTGTATAAATAATGCCAAGCCCCTCCAGACAAACGTTGGTAGCGCGTAGGTTAATCATTTTATTCATCGGTGTATTATTACCAGGAATTATTATTGACCTGCCAACTGTCCTGACAGTTGACACGCCCTGGCGTGTTCGATGTGTGATCGGAAAATCAATGTATCTATTAGAATAGGTAATAGCTACTGCATAATTATTGTATAAACTTATCCAAAAAATTGGTTTTTTTCGACTACGAACCGCTATTGTTCGAATAATTATTATTTTAATGACGATTAAATTTTAATGACAATGTTTTTAAGTTATTCGCTTAACAAATTGTTAAACGCATAAAACTCTATCTATCCTGAATTGAATTACTCTAATTAAGCACTGTATCTCGATATGCTCAGTAACCTATTTTATAAAGGTTTCTTTTAAATATTTTATAATAACAATAATAATGAAACAATTTATTAGGATTTAACTATTTTAATGCGTAATCTATTTTTAATACTTACATGTTATTTCATCAATGTTTATCTAAATGAAGCTATTGTTCGTCTGTTTACAACTTTTAGTTGCCATTGTATTTATGGTAACAATTGGACTTAAATGAATTGCAAGTTCTTTGAGAAACAATATTAATTAGTTAATATGAGTGGGCGATAAGGCAGCGTTAGTTGCCGCTCACTCTAGGGGTCCAGACTCCAAATAAAAAAATATATTTGTTTAAATTTTATACTATCGTTTCTTTCAGTGCAAAAATATAATTTAAAGACCCTCTATGCTCAAATGTGACTCGAATATTTTTAATGTTTGGTAAATTTGAGCTCGCATTTAAGACATTTCAGACGGTACCACTAACACTAAAGATGCAACTTTTGTTCCAAGGAATCGATTTCTTAAGTACAACGGATATTCTGAAAAGCGAGCGCTTCCGCAAATTATATCAGTGTGTTCAATCTACACGCATCAAAGGAACAAAATCAATTTCAAACTCGGTTCGCGCCGTCGATCGGCATCTCGAGTACCGTTCTTCATTAACTTGATTTTATCAAGCGATTTCAATAATAATTGGGACTCCTCTCAGATTTTGACATGGTTATCAAGATTTTTCTTAACTTTCGCAGATGAAGCTTCATTGAGTTTGCTTCTACGAAAATCTTTATCTTTAAGATCTACATTAATGGCCTCAACTTCAGCGCATAACTTTCAGACATACCTTTATATTTTAGCATATGAAATTGGTACGGTTTATCAGTGGTTATTATTTATACCAGTTTCGTTTAAACTTGCATCTGATAATTTAATATTACATGTGCGATTAAAGTTGCTGTCTCGCGGTTATGTTTGCGACAAGACAAATTTAATTAGGTATTTTTTGTTTATTTATTTGTAGGTATGGAAACATTTTTTTTAATGTACATATGTTATGTAATTGTCTATGTAGTTGTTCTAAGATAAATTCTATTTTTAATATAGAAGTTTATTTGTAGTTTTTTTCTCTCCAAAATACCATGAATAATACGATCACCCGTGTAACAGCCTTATAAATAATTATTTAAAAAAGTAATATAAACCGATAATATCATAAAGTACTATAAATTACACTTATTCACACATACAGTTCTATTGAATAATATATCAATATCAATAATATGAGGAGCTGCTGATAATGAGGAAAAAGCTGTTCGCGTAAAGGTTAAGCATCCACTAAATTGTATACCGATGCCCAAATTAGGATCAGCTACACTTATCACGCCTATTGGCGTAAAACGGCTGCATAATATGAAAATATAACCAGGTCCCGAGCTATATCCCATCGTTTTCAATATCTAGTCTACTTATCTGATTCACACTAACAATCGCAATCATTCGACAGGCTTTGCATTTTATTGTTTTAAAATCAGCTAAGGCCATTATGGAGCGGGCCGTAAGATTTTATCTGAAGTTAAATGTTTCGTGAATAAAATTGGTCGCGCTTGTTGGAATCCGATCTCGGATCGTACCACAGATCGTTCGATATAGCCTCTGATCCTATCACCAGACGATGTTGCGTAATTATAGAGTAAGTTTACGCTCAGTGTATTCATTGGAAACTGCACATGCATAATTCAAACGCCTTTATTCGTGGCCAAACTGTCATCGTTCTCATTTTTTAAGAATACGAGTACGGTTCGGTATCTGTAATTACTCGTCGTGCGAATGGAGTTTAACAAAAGTTTTTTCTCCTTCATTCAGTCATATCTACATACCTCCGTAATTATACTATGTTATTTAAGATTTCTTGTGTGTTATTCTATTATAGCGAATGTTTATCAGATTTATTATTATTGCTAATAGTTAGATACATTTTGATTGCTATAAAATTTATTGATCGACTACGAGGCAAGGTTGATACATACTCCAATACATATTTACTACTACTACTAATATTAGTAGATATAATTTAGTTACGTACATTACAACATTTAGTACACACTAGGACAAATTAAATCTTACGGAATTTTCAATACATATCGGCCTGGCAAAATAATCAAGATTCGACATAGCCAGTCGTATTTTTATAAAATCCTACGAGAATATCAGATCTAAAATATCAGGAAACAAATATTTTCAATCTAGATGTAAGACAACATCGACACCATTTCTTTTTATTATCTCCGCTATCTTGGTACATCGAGTCCCGTTCTGGGTTTCATGTTAAAAAAGAATCTATTCTAACGTCTTCAACATTGTTGCTTATCGTTTCCGTGGAAATAAGAACACCCAAATGTTCTCTTTGTACCTACACGCTATGCTTTAAGCGAAGAGACACTACGCGAGAAACGCTTGCTGGTTGCTTCGAACGTTTATTTATTTATTCTTCATTGTTAACCTTAAAACTAAGTTACAATGGGCGGACTTAATGCCTGATGGCATTCT